>CM024718.1:7145509-7324531 GCA_014182545.1 Eucalyptus globulus
CTTTAACTCAATTGTTCGTTAGGCTTGGGACTCCTCCATCATAGGCGTTCCAATATACATTCTTGTTTCCAAGCTGAAAATTGTGAAAGCTCGACTTAAGTTGAACCAAGACGCCTTCTCGGATATCTGCTGAGGGCGGTCGAAGCAGAGAGGCCCTTGAAGCACTCGGGTTAGTCTTTAATCGGACCCACACAACCTTTCTCTTGGAGTTGGAAAAATCTCGGTGTCGTGTTTTTATTGATCGAGGAATCAAGAAGAATCCTTCTTCGGACAAAGTCGAGAGTGAGATGGCTAAAAAGAAGGTGACAAGAATACTAAGTTTTTCCACCATTCGGTGAAGATGAGGCAGCTTACTAATAGGATCATTTCCGCAAGGATCATGGGGCTATTATCACCGATCATGTTCTTGTGCCGCAAGTTTTTGTCCGTTTTCTCGAATCTACTCTCTCATCATGAGGCTTTTATCTAAACCTTCGCTTCAGGAGTTGAAGACGTTTGTTCGTCACCCACTTTCTCGATGCTCGGTCGTTCCCTATGTGAGCCGGTTTCTCCATCTCGAGATTAAGAATACTTTATTCTCCTTGCCAAAGGCAAGGCCCAGTCCCGATGGATTCTCGGTAGAGTTCTACAAGACTAATTGGGACTTAGTGGGGCCATTGGTGGTGGAAGCAATCCAGATTTCTTCTCTTGGATTGCTCCTAAAGGAGGTAAATACCACTATCCTCGCCCTAGTTCCTAAAGTCCCTAACGCAAGTGCAAATCCACCGATTTTAGGCCTATCGCATGTTGCAATACCATTTATAAAGTCATTACGAAAATCCTTGCTAATCGCATTGCTGCTATCTTAAATGATTTGATAAGCCCTTCACAAAATGCTTTTGTAAAGGGTAGGAGGATTAGAGATAATATCCTCATCACTCAAGAGTTGTTTGCTGGATTTCACTTAGAGCCTTATCTGCCCAAATGTGCTGTTAAAGTTGATTTCCATAAGGCCTATGACACGGTTGATTGTGATTTCTTGGAGCTTGCTCTCCGTGCCTTGATTTTCCTGAGTGGATTATTTTGCTAATTATGGTTTGCGTACATACGCCAAAATATTCCATCTCTATCAATGGTGATTTGCATGGTTTTTTCCCTCGGGAAGAGGACTTAGGCAAGGTGATCCTATGTCACCTTACCTATTTACCTTAGTCATGGAAATTTTCTCCGGAATCTTGCTCTCTGCATCGCTAGCAATGACTTCAAATATTTCGAGATGCAAATCAGGTGCGGTGACTCACCTCTTTTTCGTCGATGACGTATTCCTTTGTCAAGCTGATTGGGCGTCGGTGACGTTGTTAAAAATGGTTTGGACATTTTCTCCTCTTGGAGCGGCCTCTACCCAAATAAAAACAAAAGTGAGATCTTCATCTCGGGAGGGGATTCATCTCTTCGTAATATGATGCTAAGGGCCTTCGGTTTTCAGGAAGGGAAACGCCGGTTCGCTATTTGGGTGTTCCGATTATTACTACTAGATTGGGCAAAGCATCGTGTTGCATTGATCGATCGTATTCACGCTGGTTCAATCTTGGGCGTAACGCTTTCTGTCCTTTGCTGGGAGGCTGCAACTTATAAGGTCGGTACTCCTTTCAATTCAAACATATTGGACTAGTGTCTTCAACCTTCAGTCCTCGGTGATAGATAATATTGAGTGCATTTTCAGACAATTTTTATGGAAGGGCACGACCCTTGGCCTGGGTGGGGCCAAAGTTTCCTGGGACAATGTCCTGTCTCCAAAGGTTGAGGGCGGTCTAGGCATTCGAAAACTTAAAGATTGCAACAAAGCCTCCATGCTTAAATTTATTTGGATTCTTTTCACTAATAAAGAATCGTTGTGGTGTCGGTGGGTACACTCTAACTTCTTAAAGAAAATAAACTTTTGGATTTCTTCCCAGCCTCGTTGTTGTTCTTGGGCATGGAAAAAAATCCTTCAACTGAGGAATTACTTTCGCTTGTCCTTTGTGTGGAAGATTGGAAATGGCCTATCAGTGTCTCTGTGGCATGATCACTGGCTTTCTTGTGGCCCGCTTGATGCCTTTATCCCTTGCTCATTCCGTGAAGACTTATGTCTTCCTGACAATGCTGTTGTTGGGGATCTGTTTACCTCTATGGGTTGTTTATTTAAATCCTTTTGGAAAGATGGGGATCTCTCTCCCGGTCCTCTCTTCGGCTCGTGACAGGTTTTCGGTGCTGTGGACGCTTCGGGATCATTCTCGTAACTTCAGCATGGAATTCCATTAGAGTCAAGAAGGATCGTGTTGATTGGGCATCTTTTGTTTGGGACAATACTATAGCCCCGGTTCCAGTTTAATTTATGGCTTATAACCAAAAATCGCCTCGCCGACCCGATGCTGCTTCTTTCTCATGGAAGGATCGACTATAATGTTTGTGCCTTCTGCAATGATGTTCAGCATTTGTCGAACATTTATTCTTCGGGTGTCGCACCTCGACTTCTCGGCCTACTTTTGGGCCACGAGGTGTAACCCGGGTGGCGGAATAGATGTTGGAAAGATATCCTCAGTTGGGCCTTAAAATTCTTATCTAGTAAGGATTTCTTCCATTGCATTGCGCGGTTCTCGTTTGGAGCTATGTGTCACCTTATTTGGAAAAAGATGAATGCGATTATATTTCGAGGTGAATCCTTAGTGGTCTCGGCTCTAAAAAACCACCTTATTAAGGTTGTGAGGGATAAAGCTATAACATTCAAAGATGTTCCTCCTACCCCGAGGAATAAGAGGCTTCAACGTGGTTGGGGGTTCGACCCTGCGGTGTTCTCTCGTCGACTAGTGCTCCTTAGTTGCTGCTTTGCGCGAGTTGCTCCTATCTTTCTTGGCTCGCCGTTCTTAGCCGCTTCCTTGGGGGCTGAGGGTTGGTCAACCTTGTTGTTTCTCTTTCTCGCTTGTTTGTTTTGTTCCTGTGCCCTTGTGGCTTTCTTGTTTGCCTATGTGGCCTCTTACATTGGCTCCCCCACACTTTGTCTCCTTCTGAGGAATGAGTGTAGGTTTTTGGTGCCAATCTTTTGTATATTGCCTTAGCTTTATTTATATATTTATTACCTTTACCAAAAAAAAAAAAAAAAAAAAAAAAAAAAAAAAAAAACAAGCATAAGGTGCATTTGTTCGATCAAAAAGAAAAGTTTTTCACATGCAGTGACTTATTAAGTCACATAAGACTTGAGTGCATTGCCTAGTCAATCCATTGACTAGTCAAACTACCCAACTATTACGGCACAAGAACAATCACCACAAAAGTCTCTCACATGGATTTTTCCTGATCATTTCCAGAAGTAGTGCAAAAGTTTTGATCAAATAGGTAAGGACTTCGCTTCCGAGTTCTTGCCTATCAAGATGACGACTTGGTAAAGTACCTGTGAAGCAAATACCTAATTAAGGAAGTATTCAAATTTCAAAACATAATTCCCTCGCAAAATCGAAATCTTGCATTAAAAGAAAACGTTCTTTTTTTTTTTTTTTTTTCAAATTTCTCCGAAAGAAAAAATCGGTAAAAAATAAATAAAAAATTACTCACTTGAAACCCTCGGTGTGAACGAGCGCCCGAGTCACGCTCGCTTTTTCTTCTCTCAGAACCCAAAGCTAGGAAGGAGCAGGGAGGAGAAAAAGTCCTTATCCTGCGTAGCCCCCGGGCCCCAAACACCTGCGCACACCCCTCACTCCTTCCACAGGAACTTTCTCTCTCTAGCATTTTCGTTCCCTTCTTTTTCTAGGATTTTCCTCCCCTCCTTTTTTGACACCTCTCTCTCTCTCTCTCTCTCTGGCGACACTCCTCACGCTCCACACAAACTTTCTCTCTCTAGCATTTTCTACCCCCCCTCTCTCTCTCTCAACCTCGGACAAGCAAAAGTCGTCCTCGTCTTCGTCTGCTTAACTCAATATATATAATGTACGTTATAATAACATATTTAAGCAATATGGAATTTATATTAAGACTCCTCCTTTCATGTAAGTTCCTCTCTCACACGTGCTTGACTTGGCTCAATTATTATGAAATTGACACGTTTTCTATTTTGTGCAAGCTAGTTGGATTGTCAGGATCTGAATTATTAACCTATGCTCTGATATTATGTTGGAATCTCTTAGCCGATAACTTAAATTTGGCTGGAAGAGACTCATGTTAATACGATATATTATAATCAAGCATTTAATCAATGTGGAATTCTTCCAATAGTGACGACATAAACATGGGAAACCATATTGAGATCTAAATCTCAATGTTGATATGAACTTGCACAAGGGAACACTGTCATAATGGCTACTTGTTTATTAGCGAGCATCATTTGTGGTGGTTGTATTTCAACGAGGCGACCACCATTGTGATGGTTACCTATCAAAGACGACCATCGTAAGAGTGATCTCATCTCTTGTCCAGGCGACCAATCACACCTTGAGGATTGTTTCCCAAGTTAATAGAGACAGCATTTTCAAAATTCATGCTTAAAAGAATTAGGAATGATCGAATCCTAAATGCCTATATATCTTCTTTTTTGGCTAATTGATCCCTCAATTTTTTTTCATTCAATTAATATCTCAACCTCTCTTTCATTGCAATGTTACACTAATTTCACCTTAAGAGGGAAAATAAATTTTGATGGTGCATTACTAAGTGAACAAGCACATGAGCCTAATTCATGGGATTGTTAATCACATAGGTTAGGTTACCATCTTTGTTAATTTTTCTTAACTGGCTTAGTCTCGTTACCCTCGATGTAGAGTTAGAGAGCATCGGTCGAATTCACCATAATCAAGAAACATACGGTGCTTTTGTTCAGTCAAAAAGAAGAAGTATTTCACACGCACCCACTTATGAAATGTGGAATTCCATCAACTTCATTTGGTTGGAACACTCCAATAATTGTAGATTGGAAAAATTCATGGAGTAAATGAAACGTCAGGTGAGAATATCAAGTCACACAAGACTTCAGTGCTTTTACTAGTCAATCCGTTGACTAGTCAAACCAGCCAACTATTCGGTCACAAGAACAGCAACCACAAGATCGGTGGTTCCGTGTTATCAACATGGACTAGACTCACTATTACGTAAAATCGACTTAAAAGCGAAAGACTAAAGGTAATACAAAGTCAACACGCGGTTTCAGGCTTGACTTATTATTACATAAAGTTGACTGGAAGAGAAAGATTATAGTTAATATAAAGTTGAAAGGCAGCTTCAGTATCTGTCCATCTTCACCTCGCCTACCCATCGAAACCAAAACCTAAGAAGAGTGTTGCACAATTTAATCATCATGAAACGAACACCATTTGATCTCTTGGTGGTTTTCCTCGCCATAATTGCACTCCACTTTGCTTCCTCCGAGACATTACCTTCAACGACCCCAACAAAGTGCCATGAGCAGGAGCGGTTTGCCTTGTTAGAATTCAAGCAATCTCTCTTTCATCCAAAGCCAAAAACTTGCCAGCCATCGAAGCTAGAATCGTGGAAGTTGGAAGACAAAGATTGATGTGGCTGGGAAGGCGTGGAGTGTGATGAAGGGACGGGCTACGTGATCGGCCTTGACCTCAACCAAAGTTGTCTCTCTGGTCCTATCAACTCAAAGGCCAGCCTCTTCCGCCTCGCTCATTTGCAAAGCCTCAACCTCGCCTTGAACGACTTCAATCACTCTCAAATACCATCCGCCATAGGGGATCTTGTGGAGTTGACGAGCTTGGATCTCTCTTTATCCCACTTCGAAGGTCAAATCCCATTTGAAGTCCTAAAGTTGACTAACTTGACCTTCCTCGATCTCTCTTTCAACAGCAAACTGGAGCTAAGGAATCCCAGCATGGAGACAATGGTTCAATTTTTGACCAAATTGGAACACCTCTATCTTACCTCATTGAGTGTGTTGGCTCCAGTGCCTGATGCCGTCACAAATTTATCTTCCTTGACATCACTTGTACTCTCCAACTGCCACTTGCAGGGGACACTCCCAACAACTATCTTTGAGCTGCCAAGGCTACAACTTCTTGATTTGGCTAACAATCCAAAGCTTTCAGGAAATTTGCCAGAGTTTCCCTTGCACAGTCCCATTGAGTCGCTATCTCTTTGGCAGACCAATTTGTCAGGCTCACTACTAGCTTCGCTTGGAAACTTAGCTTTCCTCACTAGGTTCACTATCGATCATTCCAATTTTTCAGGGAACATTCCATCTTCAATAGGTAAGCTTACTCAACTTGACATGTTGAGTTGTGCAGATAATAAACTCTCGGGTGAAATCCCATCTTCCCTAGGGAATCTTGTCCAACTCTCATTTCTGGACTTTAGAATGAATTTGCTCTCTGGGGAAATTCCAGCTTCCTTGACCAACCTCACTTTCTTAAGGCTCAGTCACAATCAATTAACCGGTCAAATTCCAACTGAGATCACTGGCCTCACCCAATTAACTGATCTTGACCTATCATTTAACAAATTAACTGGCCCAATTCCTGAAAACATCTTTAGCCTTGAGAGTCTTTCTTACCTGGGCTTGCAATCAAACAACCTAAATGGCACTTTGCGGCTGGATGTGATACTCAAACTTCAATGTTTAAGGATGCTGCTACCCTCATTCAATGAATTCTCGTCAATTATCGAACCCAACATGAACGCTAGCCTTCCAAATTTGTCTGCTCTCGGCTTGGCTTCTAGCAATTTAAGTGAACTCCCCATCTTCCTATCATACCAAAGTTAGTTGGAATGGCTAGACCTATCCCAAAATAGAATTTATGGGCCAATACCTCCGTGGTTCTTAAATGTGAGTGTGTCATGTTTAAATCTTTCTAGAAACTTAATTACCAGTTTCACAGCTTTTAACTGTCCATATCTTATTGGACCTTCGATACAACAATATACAATGATTAATTCCCATTCCCCCAAAGTTCATTGAATCCTACCTTGTCTCAAATAACAAGCTGTTTGGAGAAATTTCACCGGAGATGTGCCAGCTAAGCTCTATTCGCATGCTTGATTTGTCCAAGAACAAGTTGTCAGGTGTTATTCCATCGTGTCTGGGAAATTTGAGCAAGACCCTTGCCATTTTGAGTTTGAAAGGCAATGACTTATATGGAAGATTTCCTCAGTTGCAGAATGACATATGTTTGTTGAGTATGATAGATGTGAGTGATAATCAACTACAAGGGTCATTGCCAAGGGGATTAGCTAATTGTAGCACTTTGGAGTTTCTCAATTTTGAAGATAATCAAATTGTTGACACCTTTCCTTCATGGATGGGCTCACTTTCTTATTTGAAGGTTCTCATTTTGGGTTCCAATAAATTTCATGGAGCCATAGGGGAACCCGAAGCTCATGAACAATTTCCTGCCCTACGAATTGTTGATCTATCCATGAACAACTTCTCAGGTAGCCTTCCATCTGGATACTTTGATATGTGGAGTGCCATGAAAGTCCATGGTGCGGATGATGGATACTACAAATATATGTCCCGATACTTCACATTTGAACAGCAGGGAGAGTACGACTACGCAATGACAATAATCAACAAAGGCATTTTATTGGAGTACGAAAGGATATTGGCATACCTCAACGCGGTTGATCTTTCGAGCAATAATTTTATTGGGGAAATCCCGAATTCTGTTGGAAGTTTAATTGAACTTCATATGCTCTATCTCTCCAACAATGCTCTTACCGGCTCCATCCCTTTGTCCCTGGCGAATTTGACCAAATTGGAATCTCTTGACCTTTCAAGCAATAAGCTCTCGGGAATGATCCCTCCAGCACTAGCCCAACTCAATTTCCTTGCTTTCTTCAATGTCTCAGACAACCATCTTTTTGGGCCCATACCTCAGGTGAACCAATTCCATACATTCAAGAATGACTCCTATGGAAAGAACTTAGGACTTTGTGGAGTTCATCTGACAAGGAAATGCAAAAATCCTGTTGAAGCACCCCTAGCACCACCATCTGGTGCATTTGCTGAAGAGATTGATTGGAAGATTGTCTTGATGGGTTTTGGAAGCGGGCTAGTCATCGGCGTGGTTATGGGGCTAAACATGACTTCCAAAATTGAACATTGGTTCCTAAGGTTCTATAGAAGGTGGCAACAAAGACGGACGCACCAAATAAGGTTTGTGTGAATTATAGTCTACTGTGAAAATTCAATGACTAGATTGCTTATTGCTAGCTGTGCATCATGGCATACCTTTTCGATATGTTAAGTGACTTCATGATAGCATACAAGTATCTACCATCTAGACATAAGATTTCGAGTAAAGTGTCTCCAGTTTCATCGTGCAAACAATAAATGGGTGATCGTTCGTGAAATTGACTTGATGTACTCTTTTGATAGCTATGAATACAATTTCAGAAGGTTTTAGTTTTACTTATTTCTGATAAACCATTATGCAGAAGTTTCCTTCGCCTCATTTCTCTAATCTCAATCAAACAAGGTAATAAGGGTGCGTTTGGATGGGCATTTAGAAAGCCCATCCAGCCCCCAAAGCTCCTTCAACCAAAGAGAGGGTGTTTGGCAACCCCCGAGGAGCTTTCAAATGAAAGCAGAGTCCTTGGAAATGCTGAAAATATTTTTTTCTTTCCTAAACTATCCTCATTGATTTTTCATATTTCCATTATTGTCCCTGTATTTATATTTTTTTTTTAAATGAAAAAGGAGCAGCCTTCGCCGGACTGCGAGGGCAACGGCCGCCGGCGAGCTAGATCTGGCGCCGGCGGACGCCGGGCGAGGTCGCCGACTCGGGCGACCTCCCGGCGAGGGTCGCGCGACCTAGCCGAGGGCCGCCGAAGGTCGCCCGACCTCGGGCGACCCAGCCGAGGGCCGCGGAGGTCGCCCAACCCTCGGGCGACCCTCGGCGAGGGTCGCTTGACCCGGGCCGCGCGACCCGGGCGCCGCCGCCGGGTCGCGCGATCGCGACTCGGTCGCCCGAGGTCGGGCGACCTCAGCGACCCTCGGCGGGTCGCGCGACCCTCGCCGAGGGTCACCCCGAGGTCGGGACGACCTCCGGCGGCCCTCGGCTGGGTCGCGCGACCCTCGCCGGGAGGTCACCCGACCTCGGGCGACCTCGGCCACGGCCGCCGGCGCCAGATCTAGCTCGCCGGCGGCCGCAGCCCTTCGCCGGCCGGCGAAGGGTTTAGCTGATTTTTCAAAAAGAAAAGAAAATATATATATACACATTATACCCATCAAAAGCTCATTGCAAATGTTCTTCTTACCAAACACACATTCAACACAAAGCTCATTTGCAAAATTTTTTACCAAACACTATCGCATTTTCCCAAGTAGCTTTTGGGCTTTCAACATTTGCATTGGACTCAAAGCCCATTGCAAATGCTGAACCAAACGCATCCTAAGTCATGGCCTCCATGTTTTGGAGGAATCGGCATAATGAGACATCTTTGTTATAAATTTTTCTAGATTCCATTTAAATTCAAATCAAAAGTGCACACCAAAATTGTGTTCGGCCAAAACTGAACATTGTATTTGAGGATCTGGATCTAAGAATCAGACTGGAAAATTGTGTTTGATGGGTTGTGGAATTGGACTGGTCATCGAAGTGGTTATGGGACACAACACAACCACGAGAGTTCAACATTGGGTCGCGAAGAAGATTTCTGGGCAGAGGAAGAGAACCCGAAGGCATGCTAAGAAGAAGGTTTGTACAAACACCTCAATCTCGAAAAGTGGCAATAGCATTGCATTCCACTTTAGTCTTTTGACTGGTGATAAAGTTCGTTCAAAAGGCTTCCATCTCAGTATTGATTTACTAAGCCCCAAATATATGTCGAGTAACTCTTTTGAGTTGCTACCGATGCTATCCGAAATCCCATCCATGCTTTCATTTGTGAGCAAAATGAATAAGCTTTCTTAATTATATAAGCATGATGTGAATCCCTTTCATGTCCCATTTGCCGCAGATTCATCAAAACTGGTGTTAGGGAAATAGGACAAAGATCGAGTCAAATCCCTAGTTTAAGTCTGAGGAGTATCGCCTGGTTGTTGACATGAGTTATGAAGGAGCAATTAAAGTCATTGTCATTAGAGGTTAAGATTTTTTTCAAGTGATATTTACAAGTATCAACTTGTTTGATATGTATCTTCCTCGTTTTATTTGTACAGAGGTCTGGAAACATGCGTTGCCACATATATGACTAATTTAGACTCCTGGATCGTTGGTTTCACGTTCTGAAGCTGCCGTTATTTCCCTTCTTTTTTCCTTTTTCGGGCAATTTTAGTAATCTTTGCGAGACATTTATTCCATTAGGAGCACGATACACCACAGATCGTAAACGAACTTTCACCAGGATATACCACAAAAGGAAAGTATGAGATCTTTGGGTTACACTACAAAATCCTATCACTGGTGCGACGCAAGAGTAAAACTCGTACAAAGCGACACTTTCTTTTTTTGACAGAAGAACGATATGCACTTTTATTTGAACTTCAAATTGAAAGTAACAGTTGTAGAGGTCGGAATCTGTTTTATCCAACATAGAATTTGGCTGAAGGCTCCACGCTATCAGCACACTATCTCGAACACGGCTATTCCCTCGATGCAAGCAACTGCAACCTGGCAGAGTGAAAACCACAAAAATGGGAGACAATGGATGTGGAAGATTTTATCTTTGTACTGAAACCACGGAGCCTACATGAATGTCTTTATAGAGGCAATGGAAAACCTCGGACCATCATAATAGCTTATTATCGTCGGAGCATGGATATAATGAGAAAATGAAGCATTTAGAGCAGGCATGAATGTTATCAGCAGGAACCTTTCTGATATGAAATATCCCAAATCCTTCCATCACCAAATTTCAGTACGTGCTTAAGCCTGTATGCGAAAGAAATTCAGAGTCGTTCACAAAACAACAAAGAATCCAGGGACATAAAGAGTCTTATCCTATGGTAAGTTCTGGAAAATCTGGAAAAGATAAGAGGCGATATTTTCATTCGACTGCTGTAACTGAAGCTGCATTCTAGAGCATGCTATGACTGTACAAACTCCCACAATGCATACCTGAAGCCATTTGCATCCCATATGCAAAGAGTCTCCTCCTCTGAACCAGTGATTACTATTGGCAAATTAGGATGCGCACATATGGCGGTAACATTGTGCTCGTGTCCCTGGAGTGTTTGTACACAGCTTCTGCCCAAACCTGTACTTGTTATTTAACGAATCATATATCGATTGATCTCTTTCCAATAATGCACCGATATATTAAATCAAGAATGATAAAGTTTGCAAACCTTAGCAGTGTAATCATTCGAACCACTCAGTAAATGCAGCATATCATCCCTCGAGAAGTGATCAACGAAGTTCAGCCCTTTCTCATGCGCATGTGAAGTAAACTTAGGCATAGAGGAGTGCACATTCCAAATCTGCAACAAATAGGAATCATATTGAGAGTATAAAGAGCGTATTGGAAATTGAAATGTGTATATTACTAAGAGCAAGACCTCCAAAATGAGTACCTTTATAGTTCCATCAAGTGATGCACTTGCAAAAGCATTAGGATCTTGAGGATCAAATGCTACTCACATCACATAATGTGAATGTCCTTCAAATGTTTGAGTACACATCTAGTCCTTAAAACAGTCCCAAATGTCCTTCAAATGTTTGAGTACACATCTAGTCCTTAAACCAGTCCCAGAACTTTACAACTGCGTCATCTGATGCCGATAGCACATAGGGTAAGTAGGGTGGACACCCATGCACCCAAGGATCACGGTTTTACTCCCTTACCTCTTCATAGCTGCTCAACTGATCCCAGAAAACATTGTATATATGAATAACATATTCATTAGATTTAAACATCTTACCGAAAAATATAGTTTATCTACAGTTCAACAGATAGGATATACAAATCACTAATAGCAAATCAGAGGAAAGGGAAAACAGGGTATACAAATACTTCTCATTATTCTTGTCATTTCTGCCACCATCACTTAATTTGGAGATATTTAACGAAAAGTGCAGTTGATTCTTTTCATTCCACATTACCTTGTACCTCAGATGACTAAGGCTGAGTCAAGAACTAACCAAAACATGAGCAATTCAGGGAAAGGAGGAAAGAAGGTAATAATACTTAATATCTTTTTGTTTGAGTTTCTCATATACTTTTCCTCTTCACCTCAAAGCTGTTTGCATGTTATCTTTTATTCTGTGCCTTTCTATATTCCCTGGGTATTTCCAGATAGAGAGGGCTGACAAGCAAGATAATCAAACTAGTAAGAGCATCTCAGTGGGAAGAGGTGAAGAAGGAATCGCATTTTATAGTCCTAATTGTTTATATAGCCCCGTGCATGCCATGAGTAATTTAAGTTCAATGCTGCTTTTGCTCTTCACAGCTGTCTAGTTGATTGGAGCTGCTACTAATTGTCGTTACCATAATGAAGGAATTGCTCAAGGAAGAGGAGAAGATGCGGTATGACACTCTTCTTCTGATTCTAAGGAATGTCTTGAAACTTAGCAGCAATTAGTAAGAAGAATGTAGAAAGCGACAAATAGAAAGCTAAAAAGGTATAAGACGCATTACCTCTAAAATGTAGACAGCATAGGACGCATTACCTCTAAAATGTAGACAGCACTTCCTAAAACTAAGAGCCGAGAAAAGAGATTTAGTTTCAAAGATGTGGAAAACAAATGGCTGAAAATCTTAAAGATGAATATCCAACGAATGTTAATTTTTTTTTTTTTTTAACATTCCTTAGGATCTTGTTACACTTCTTTCTCTTTTCTTGCTTGACTTTCCAGATTCCACATTGCAGAATGAATCACCTAAAGATAAAAGCGGATGATTGTGATCTTCCTGCTGCAGATGCTACGCATGTAGATGCTGCAATGAAATCAGATAATAAGGTAAATCGTTTTGCGAGCTTAAAGAGTTAAAGTTCTCTTTAATAAGTTCTCTTTAATTCTTTCTTTTGAGATGGAGATGTCTTTTCCTTTTTTGACGTTAGCTTTATGTGAAGGACATTTTTTTTCACTCACTTTCGACCAGTCCACCTGGGCCATGGAAGCCGAAAATATCTGAACAAAGGAAGCTGGATATAGAGGTATCACTTCATGATTCTTCCAATGATTATCCAATGTTTGTTCTCTTTCTTGACTTGGTCCTCAAACATTTGGGTATTTCCAAGTGCACCAAAGGAGTCATGGTAGCCAAATGTCAAGGCTTGGTGGCAATCCAGACGTCTTTTCCGACTGAAGAGAAAATGGTAATCCAGGCAGAGGCCGGACGCCTCCTGCTTTCTGGCTTACAGATACTGGATACATAAGCTCTTTTTCCTTAGCTTTGTGGAATATACTGATGTCTTAAGATAGGGATTGCAAAGAATGTTGTTACATGCACATTTGGCAGCCCTTTTCCCCTCTTTTGCCGAATTCTGAATCTTGTCACATGATTGTCAATGGTCCTTAAGACTAGTACAACTTGCCAGCAAATCGGACGTCATCGAGCATTATATCAAATCTTAGCGAGACGACATTTGAGATTTCTAGAAAGCAATGTCAGATTGGAAAACCCAAACTCATCTTGAGGTGGAAGACTGATAAACATCTTATATTGTCAACATCCCAGCTCAAATCAAAACGTCAACACATATTCGCTCCTTCCACTGTTTTGGCCACTGATACACTCCCTTTTTTTTTGCCAAGGATATGCTCCTTCCCTGACCTTTACATTTTCAGCCATCAAGCATCAATACAGCGACCACCAAACAAGTTAAACCACTTACCATAAGGAATGTCCATTATTTGGCTCACAGTCTGCAGCTACTGCACTTAGAGCAATGTAGTCTTTGGAACACATTCTTCATAAGCACAGTATAACCTTCTATTACTTGTCATATTAAGGGTTCGGTAATTAGCTAAGCAACACCAACACCAACATGTAACATGCAACACAACACGACACAACAACACGATACGTCATTTCTATAAAAATAGAGAATTTCGACATGTTGGAACACGTTGTCTATTAAATGTATATTTTTATATACACATTATAAATTATCATTTTTATTATTATTTCGATCAAATTAATTTGATTCAAATTCACAAATAAATAAAATGAATTCACACTAAAAATATTAGTTCACTATTTGTTAATACCATTCATTATTTCAAATTGAGACTACATTCCATTTCAATAATTCATAGAACTTGGATTTTAAAAGGAAAAAAAAATCCATATTTCACTATTAAATTTAACATTTAACAATAAGCTGAATAAAAAAATCAACATTTCACCACCAAACACAGACTCATGTTGGCGATGCCATCATTCATCTACATTATCTACCCCTTTCCTTTTTCTTTTTTCTTTTTTTAGATTGGTTTACATTTTGACCCCTAATTGTCCCAACCTATCCCCTCGCGGGAGCTATTAGGTTTAGGAGTATTGTCAACTTTAGGCCGACAGTCTTCTACTGACTCGGATTCTCTCAAACCTATACCTCGCGCAACATCGATCATTCAGATTTTAAATCAATTAAGCCTACGCAAACTTTGACTAAAGTATTGCCAATAGCCTTTTTGGGTTGGCCAGAAATTAGTAAGATATTTTCCCATATCTTAATGGATTTCTAGACTTGGAACTTGATTACGTTATCTAACACCACATTGGTACCTAACTTGATTAAATGCTAACTAACGCCTTAGCAAACTATCACAGAAAACTAAGTATTGTTCTAACCATTCTAAAACAACGAAAATAATATTAAAATGCGCACCCAAGTATAATCACAAAGAAAATACATGCAAGCCTCCTAATATTGTCCCTAAAAAGAGAAATGCAATCCAAAACAAAGGACCCTATTATAAAGCCCTAAACGCTTGTCCAATTTTAGATTTTAATTTTTCAAGAATTTTCCAATTTTTAAAATTTTTCTGATTCCTAGAATTTTCTGGATATTAATGATATTTCTGAATTTTTTTTATTTTTTATTAGCGATTTAATTTTTTTTTTGAATTTTTGAATTAATTAATTATTATTTTTTGCGAATTTTAGAATAAAAATTGCGAATTTATAAAAAATTCTTTTCTTTTTCTCTCTGGTCTTTTTCTGTTTTTGTGTTCTTTTGCTGTCATCGTCAACCTCCAGCATCTCATTCTTCCCGGAATCTCTTTTACGCCTGCAACTTCATCTCCTTCTCTTTTTTTCTCTGCTTTTTTTTTTCCTTTCTTTTTTTTTTAAACCTGTATAACCTAAAGCCGTGCCATTCTCCATTGACACCTATGCTCACTCCACCGCCCAACGCCGGCCATCTAATCCGAACGGCGTCCGGCACTTCCGGCCACTCATTCCGGCCACCGCCAAACAGCAATAAAAGAATATCAAACCAAAGCCAACGCCTGTAAACTCTTAACACTTCTAACGATTAAACAATCATGAACGCATTTGGAATGAAGAGCAAAGCTGACTTGAACGGCCTTGACCCGTGAGCGACGCCGGTAAGGAAATCACCGAGCAGGAGGAGGGAGGATCCATGGCAGACCAACTCGAACATGTGTTTCTCACCGAATCGCATGACAAAGCAAAGAAAACACGAATATCAGACATTGGCCAACAAGTACGAAAGCAAATATAGAACGATCGCGAGTCGGAACACGCATCAATTTTCGGCACTCTTTGGAACATTTCATCGAGCACGTAATGAGCAGCATTAACAGTCATTTTTCGGTTTGATTTTTTAACAGTTCCTAGCTTAACGAATAGAGATGACAGGCATCAGACCTGGATCACTATCATTAACAACAAAACAGCTTCGTCTTGTCACATTTTTCTTGAGATAATCCATTGAGTCAAAATACCCCACTCGGTCAAAGAAAACAGAGAGAGAAAAGCATCCCGGAAGCAAGTGCTTTGTTTGATGGAAGTAAACTTCGATCGGCGACGGCACGGAGTACCTGGTTAGGCTTCTACTTCTGCCAATGATGAACAACAACAGCTTTCGCCCGATATCCAACATCAAATGAACGAAGAATAGTTTGCGGCTTGACCCTTGATCGGAAACTTCGGCGGTGAACTCTGGTGATGAAGTTTCTTCTTCGCTCCAGATCAGCGAGCCCCTTCAGCGAAAAAGGGATTCTCCGATGGTCGAACGTTGCTTCCCTCTGAACTAGAACCAGAGAACCCTCCTCCCCAAAAAACGATTCCTTCACACAAAAATGGCCGAACGCTGCTTGTCTCTTGCTCACAGGCGCACCTTCGGTCACCCACCTGCGTCACGGGATAGTATTTAGAAAATCATGGTTGCCTTTAGCCGGGGATAAGTAACAAAAAAGGATATGTTCATAGAAGTCCTAAAACTTGTCCAGAAAGTGCACTGATTGAGTCCTAAAATTTATAAAAAGTTTAATCAAGTCTTAAAATTTGTCAAGTTAGTTCAATTGAGTCATAAAGTTAACACCGTTAGTTTTTTCCGTTAAAAATGCTAACGTGTCATTTTAAATTATTTTTTATTTTCCACGTGTATTTTTTAATAATTTTTTATTCATTTAAAAAAATTTAAAAAAATTTAAAAATTAGATTTATTCATTTTATCTTATTTTTACCAAAAATTAAAAAGAAAAGTTATAACAATTATTTTTAAAATTGTTTTTAAAAAATCAGGGCTCTTCCCCGCCGCCGCCGCCCATCGCCGGAGGGAGCGACGGCCGTCGTCGGCCTTGGGCGGGGGTGGCGCCCTCGCCGGCCCTGTGTGAGGGCCGGCGACCGTCGCCGCCTCGGGCGAGGCTCGCCAAGATCCGGCGAGCCTCACCGGCCCCGAGCGAGGGCCGACGAGGCCCCGCCTGGGCGGCGACGGTCGCTCGGCCCCGAGTGCAAGTTCGCGATGGGCGGGGAAAAAGTTCACTGGTGCCCTTTTTTTTTTTTTGAACAATTTTGCTTTTTTTTTTTAAATAAATTTAGATTTTCTTTTTAGTTTTTAATCTAATTTTTAAAGATTTTGAATAAAAATTAATTTAAAAAAACCATTTGAAAAGAAAATTCATTTAAAATATGACGCCCCGCCACGTTAGCAATTTCCGTTAACTTTCTTGATGGTGTTAATTTAGGACTCAATTGAACCAACTTGACAAGTTTTAAGACTTGATTGAACTTTTTGTAAGTTTTGGTGACTTAATTGACTTTCTCGAACAAGTTTTAGGACTTCTTTCGAACATATCCCGTAACAAAAAAGTCACAAACCCATTGCATCAATAGCCATTGAGTCTTAAAACTTTTAATTAGACCAACTTAACCCAAACATTTTATATTTATGTCAATTGAGTCAATCCGATCAATTTTAACTAAAAAAACACATACATTGAATCTAATTATCCTATATGATACAATTAATGTTGATATGGACAAAATTTAAAATTTGTAAACATTATTTGAATTTTTATTAATATTATTTTTTACACCGTGATTCGCGAGGGTCACTCAATGATTCGTGGGTAATTTGGTTACTAGGAAGATTAAATATCATATTTGTTAAAACCTCGATCGGGTGCTCGAAATAAATCATTATAAACCCATTTCACTTCCATCTTAAGCGAATTCTGATTTTGTTCGAAATTGTTAGCGATTCAGAAGAAAAAAATAGTTTAATGGAGTCCCTAGTAAATGCATTGAAATTGTTTAAGTTCAAAGTATCATAACTATCAAATGACGTGATTTTCACGAAAAAAAAAAAAAATGTTTATAGGTATAATGATTTATGATACAATGAGTAGACAAGAATTGATTAATAATTTGATTTGTTCATACCATTTGCTTAGGCTAGACTCATGGGAGCCAAAAGTCCTACCAAACCCAAAAAAAGAAAAAAGAAAAAGAAACATTATAAATAAATGCTCTATTTATTTCACATAAAATGAATGATTTGATAAATATTTTTCAAAAAATGGTCATATTTATCATTTAAAATAATTAATTAAGGAAAAATATTTTTATTATCGATAATAATTTTAGTCAAATCCAAAATTATTAAGGATTAATACCTGAAAAACCTCAAACCGGTATATCTATGACAAATTTATCCTAAATTATTTTTTTGACCAAATAATTAATTAAGGAATAATATTTTTATTATCGATAGTCCAAAATTATTAATGGTTATCCTGAAAAACCCCAAACTGGTATATGACAAATTGATTTGATAAATATTTTTTTAATAAATAATTATTTTTATCGTTTAAAATAATTAGTTAATGAATAACATTTCTATTATCAATAATAATTTTAGTCAAATCCAGAATTATTAAATGGAGCCAAAATGAAGAAACGTTTTCGTTTAAAGAAGAGGGGGATTCCCGCATCGACCCGCACGATACCGTCATCCGCCTCGCAAACGGTGCGATGTCATCCGTCCCTTCTTCGGTTCTTTGTCTCCTCAGGTTGCCCGAGTCTCTGCTTTTCTTGTACCGTGGTCGTCGATCGGCGGCTCCAGGACATGCACAGCGGTGCTTGGCAATTGATGAAAGATTAGCGGCCAAGACTTGTGCCGATGGCTTCTGCGTGTAGACGAATGGTTAGTGTACGGAGATAGTTTTGGCTTGGCCGACGGTTTCATTCCTGTCTTGGTAGAAGCAAAAATCATGGACCGTGCATATGACCAAAGAGGATGACTGTGCTGATGAGAGATCAAAGATTTTCCTGTGGTGGACGGTTGTAATTGTCTGGTGATATCGAATTTGCTGGTGACTAAAATTTTGGCGATCACGTGATTATAACATTGAGTAGCAAGTTGTAGTTCAGGGGACAGTTAATTTAGAGAACAGGAGAAAGCATAGGACGAAATATTCGTGTCTGTGCTTATAGCAGTAAATGCATTTGTGAAGCTTGGCCTGATATTTCATGGCAAATTCATTTCAGGGATGTGATCTGGTATTCACATCTCTAGTATGCAAAAAAAAAAAAAATGCTTTATTTGGCGACTCTTCAGTATTGTGGGCTTAATGGCTTCTACTTTCTGGAGTCTAGCACACTGCTACTAAGAAGGTGTATGTGTTAGTTTTGGCCTGCTGATATGGCTCATATATGCTTCATGTTATTCAAAATCAGAGCTTAATCACTTCAGTGGTTTCCCCATATGTTACCACTTACCTTAAAAATATAATTTCAACTATATTTTCTTCCCAGGACTTGGAAAACAGAAGTTGGACTTAGGGTACCTAAGCGAAGCCCATCCTAACTGATGAGATCGGATGATTTTATCTGTTTATTGGTCTTGGTGCATTTTTGTTTCTTTCAGCAAATTTCTAGTTATTAGTGTTGCTTGAAACTTCAGGTCTGAGTTGCTTTTCAAACTATTGACTGCATATTTGTTATCTGTAGACAGGTAGAGACATAAAACAGCTCTTCCAATGTCATTCTTCCATCTGAATCTTCCCTTCATTTACTGCAGTGAGATCTTTTGGAACAGAAGGGCGAAGAAAGGACGGTCCTGAAGTCCTTCCTGACGACAGAGTTTTCGACTACGTAAATTTCAGAGGGAGTAAAATAAAGTTTGTCATTATATTTGGACAGTTGCCATCCATGATCTGCATATAAGCAAAGCATATATTGTATCATTGACTATACTGTAGAATAGTTGTTCATAAACACAGGTGTATTGCATCTCGTAATTTTGACTCATGCTGGCATTGGTAACTTCTAGATACTGAAGCTTTGTTTTGGTGATCCAACTATTTCTTTGATGTACTTATGTCAATTCTTGTATTAAAATTCACATGACTGACTAAAGCAGAGGAACAAAAATGCTTGCGCACCTGTTTCAGGAATTGCAGGTTCTATCTTCAGAGTCTCAACCTGAAAAGGTTACATCAGACTTGCCAGAAGATCCAGCCATCATAAAGGTTTTATCAACTTTATGTTCTGATCTGATGCTTGAGATGGAAACAAGCCATCTATTCATGTTGCAATAGCTTCTAATACAGGCTATTTCCTCCACTCTTCATCTGCATCTTCAATCACTCCATAGGCCACCACAATGAGCAGACCCAACAGTTCCAGTTTAGGACTTCCAAATTTGGCTGTCCACCAGACTCTTTCTTCATATCAGCCCACACAGAACGTAACATCATTCAGTTCATTGCTGTCTACAAATACACTTGCTGCTGGACAGCCCATGCTATTACATGGGCAAGAATTTGGTAGGAGTACAGGGGAAGTCCCTTATCCTCAGCAAAGTTATTGACTGGACCGCCGCCCGGTCTGGCTATCATATTAAGCAACCAATGCAACATCCTGTACAAATCCATTGACAATGAGTGTTGCAGCAACTGATGGATTATCTGATTCTTTGAAGCCCCTGTTATCATGGATTCTTTGACATCGACACCAATGTTGATTCCTTCAGATCTGCCATCGGGTCCTGCTTTATTGATTTTAGACACATTGCCTAATGTGGCAAAGGATTTGTTGAGTTCTTGAATGATGTCGATGTCTTCTGCATTTAATCATCCACCTTCAAACCCTTATCCCCAACACACAGAAAAGAAAAACAGGAACCAAACGAAAGAAAGGTGGGACTCTGTGGGCTGCTCTTTTCTGTAAACCCCCAATAGGCAGAGGCTCGATTGAACCTAAGTGTGTTCCCATAAAATCGACAAGACATCATTACTCAAGCTAGTTAATTTTTCTAGAAACTTGGTATGTTTCAAAGCAGTAATCCTTGAATGCACAAAATTTTACAGACCTAGCTGTTGCGAATGGTTTTTTGGTTCAAGTGCTGGTCTTTGATGGCAGCGAGTAGCTTATGGATAGAGGTAGATATGAGAGCTACAGAAATGGAACTAAACCCATGTATCTGTTTTATATGCTGTATGAACCTCGGCGCATTATTTGATACAGGCTATTTCTGGATTTTATTCTCTTGTGGCTTCTTACTTGATGCCAGAGGATTATGATTGTATAATTATGTTATGTGGAATTTCATTTATCCTTTTTCAATATTCCAAATACACGGTGCATCGTCCAGGAGGTAATTATTGTGTTTTTCTCCCTCCATTATGTTTTGAAACGCTAGACTAGAACAAAAGCTGTACTCTCTCTCTTGTTAAAGATTAAATACTTGGTTGTTATCTTGTTAAATGCCCATTTAGTTTATGCTTATATTCCAGAAACTCCAGCCCACACTCCTTTATAAGCAATCACAACAAGTCACGGCGTTTGAATTGAATCGACTAATATTTCCTTCCCATTCTTTATAATGTCTCGTCCATGACAAGTTTTTATTTAGGGTGAATTTTAACTTTCGGTCTATTTTTTAGTATACTAGCTGTTTTTTTTTCCCTAAAAGGAAAAAACTTTTGTTTTGCTTTGACGTTTACCCAGTAAACTACAGGTTCACATTTACTCCTCCATCCTAAAGAACTCTTTCAGTCTCTTGCTTCGCTTCCTCATTCCTTTATTAAAAAGAAGCATCTGAATTTCTAGTTGCTCCATCAAGTGAAACTACATTCCTAGAGAAAACGGCACTGCATCTCCTTATAGTATGATTGTTATTCATTCATGTCAACTGCTTTTGAAATATATTCCAGATTTATAACATCTATTTATTATAGCTCTCATTTGGTCATTTCTGTCTAGTAAGATGATCTTAGTGAGGAAACTTGTCCATTGCTAGTAAGAAGGGTTCCAATTCTAGTTTTCTTATCTTTGATTGCATGACTCGTGCTCTCTTGATCAGTGGGGAAGGACCTTTTGAAAATTTGAGTTTTGTCTGCCTTCTCTTTCTCGACACATCTTTTCCTGCAGAAGTTATTTGTTTAACATGCTTGCTAGTGGTTTTTGAAATAGGTTGCACTGAAAAAAAGTGATTTAGTTGAAATATATCATCTGTAATGGCTGTTACATGTATAATTTGGTTGAAAATGGAAATAGAATCCAAAAGAAGCACCCGCATTTTATAGATCCTGTTCGTCTTTTGCCTGTTATGATTGCATTCCGTTAGCGATCCTTACACCCTCTTCCCACCTTCTTGTAGGCTTATTGAAGCCAAAGATTTTATGTAAAGAGCCGGTGAAGATTATGTGCCTTCAGTTCTCACTTAGCTGTTGTAGATGTATCTAACTTTTTAAAGGATGCCTTTTTTCTTAATATCTCTGGAATTATAGTTGTCTCTTTTTACTTTATCAATGAGCCGCTTTCTGGTATTCTTTTCAAACATTACCCTTATTGTGTGAATAATATAGAGGGCAAAGCTAACTTATGTCTGTTTGTTCTTTCCTATCATTGTTTTCTCTATCCAGCCTTTGTTATATCTAAATCTCTTTGTCAGAATTGGATTTTCGTATGGCCTCTGCTATCTTCATCTGCTTCCCTTTGTCAGCACAATAGTGCTACTAAAGACTCTAATAACAGTCATAAAGCTAATGGCCTGGCAAAGGGAAATACAGTGAAGATTTTTCTTCCTCTGAACTTGCCTGTCCATATTCTTTGCCTGGAAATTGCCTTCCCGTTGTCTTCATAGTTTAAAACCTTTGGTTTTATCCATTATTTCAGGGGTATAATGGGAATCTGCAGAACCCCAACAGCATTGCCAGCAAGTCGGCAGAAAGAGGAAAGAGGGTATTACACATTCACAGAGCAAATTGTCACATGCTTATATGTGCGTTCTAATGCATGTGAGTGTCTATAACTATTAATTTCGCGAGGCCTCTCTCTCTCTTACAGCATACAGGTGATCCTCTGTACCCTAACAATTATAAAGCTTTTGGGGAGGAAAACGAGAGCAGGTAAAGCTTTTTTATCTACGAGCTTTTCTGAATTTAGCTTCTCTCTCTTTTCTTTTTCTTTTTTCTTTTTAATCAGACTCATGGTTTATTTTGCCTTGATATCTATTGTTTTATCTTTCAGATGAGAACATCTAATGTACAGAATCCGAGAGATGCTGTGAGCAAGGGGGCAGAAACAATAAAAAGGGTATCATCACTCTTTCCAATTCTTTTCCCACGACTGTTTAGAACATCATGCTGTAGGTCCTGAAGGTGTGTGTTGTCTTCACCCCAACCACAGAAGCCCAGTGGTTTGTTTGCCTTCTTTGCAGGTCTTATACTTGTGTGTTTCTTGTTATTGCACCATCAACTTTCTATTAGATCAACAGAGCTGATTCTTAATCACTAATACCAAACCAGGGGAAAGGGAAAACAGGGTATACGGATACCTCTCGATGTTCTTGTCGTTTCTGCTTACTATCACTTAATATGAAGATAGTGAAAAGTGCAGTTCATTCTTTTCATTCCACGTTACCATTTTTTCCAGATGACGAAGGCTGAGTCAAGAACAAACGAAAACACAAGCAATTCGAGGAGAGGAAAGAAGGTTATTATCATTGTTGATTTTTCTTAATTGACTTAAGCCCCAATCTCCTCAATGTATAGTAAGTCAGTGAGGATCAGTCAAATTCATATAATCAATAGACATAAAGTGCGTTTGTTTGGTAAAAAAGAAAAGTGTTTCACATGCACCAACGTATGGAACGTGGAATTCCATCAACATTGTCTGGGTGGAGCACTCCAATAATTGTAGATTAAAAAACTCATGGAGCAAAAGAAACGTCAGGTAATAATGTCAAGTCACGTGGAGACTTGAGTGTTTTCACTAGTCAATCCATTGACTAGTCAAATTGCCCAACTATCGCGTTACAAGAACAACCACCACAAAAGTCTTTCGCATGGATCTTCCCAAGTCATTTCCCCGAAATCAGTGCTAAAGTTTCATAAGACAACGTGATTAAATAAGTAAAGACTTCATTTTTGAACTCCTGCTCGTCAAGATGGTGGCCCGATAAAGTACCCGTCAAGCAAATACCTAACTTAGGAAGTATTCGAATTTCAAACCATAATTCGCTTGCAAAATTCAAATCTTGCATTGAAATTTTTTTCAAATTTCTCTGAAAGAAAATTACTAAAATTTAAAAAGAAAAAGTGAGACCACCGGTGTGAAAACGAGCGCCCGAGTCGCGCCGCTTTTTTCTCTCTCATCGTATAACCCGAAATTTGCGGACACCCCTCACTCCTCGCGCCGACAGAACTCTCTCTCTAGCATTTTCCTCCCCTCCTTTTTAAAACCCTTTCCTCTCTCTCTCTCTCTCTCTCTCTCAGGCAAATTCGTCGCAGTCTTCGTCGTCTTCGTCGGTGTCACTATCGAAGCTTCCTCGAAACCTCGCCTAATCCACCATCAAATTCAGGTTCTGTCGGGCAAAGTCATCGCAGTCTTCGTTGGCTTCGACGTTGCTGTCGACGCTTCCTCGAAACCTCGCCTAATCCGCCATCAAATTCAGGTTCTGTCGGGCAAAGTCGTCGCAGTCTTCGTCGTCTTCGTTGGTGTCGCTGCCGAAGCTTCCTCGAAACCTCGCCTGATCAGCCATCAAATTCAGGTTCTGTCGGGCAAAGTCGTCGCAGTCTTCATCGTCTTCGTCGGTGTCGCTGCCGAAGCGCCATCAAATTCAAGTTCTTGTCAACAGGGAGGACTAGACTTACTATTACATAGGGTTGACTTAAAGCAAAAGAATAAAGGTAATATAAAGTTGACACGCGGTTTCAGTTCTTGTCCATCTTCACCTCGCCCACCCAGCAAAACCAAAACCCAAGTAGAGTGTTAGAACAATTTAATCACCATGAAACGAACGCCATTTGATCTCTTGGTCGTTTTCTCGCCATGATTCCACTCCGCTTTGCTTCCTCTGAGACATTGCCTTCAATGAGCTCAACGAAGTGCCATGAACGGGAGCGGTCTGCCTTGTTAGAATTCAAACAATCTTTCTTCGATGCAGAGTCCTCAGTTTGCAAGCTTTATGGCCATCGGCACAAGCTAGAATCGTGGAAGCTAGAAGACAGGGGATTGTTGTGATTGGGAAGGCGTGGATTGTGATGAAAGAATGGGCTATGTGACTGGCCTCGACCTTAGCGAAAGTTGTCTCTCCGGTTCTATCAACTCGAAGGCCAGCCTCTTCCGCCTCGCTCATTTGCAAAGCCTCAATCTCGCCTGGAACGACTTCAATTTCTCTCAAATACCGCCTGCCATAGGTGATCTAGTGGAGTTGATGAGCTTGAACCTCTCGGGGTCCATCTTCGAAGGTCAAATCCCGTCTCAAGTCCTAAAGTTGACTAACTTGACCTCCCTCGATCTCTTTGGGAGCTATGAATTGGAGCGAGGAATCCCAACATGGAGACACTGGTTCAATTTTTGACCAAATTGGAACACCTCGATCTTAGCAGGTTGAATGTGTCGGCTCCAGTGCCTCATGCTGTCACAAATTTATCTTCCTTGACATCACTTATACTCAAAGACTGCAACTTGCAAGGGACATTGCCAACGACCATCTTCAAGTTGCCAAGGCTACAACTTCTTGATTTAAGTTACAATTCAGAGCTGTTAGGTCATTTGCCAGAGTTTGACTTGGGCAGTCCCATTAAGTCGTTGTTTCTTTCGGAGACCAATTTTTCAGGCTTGCTACCAGCTTCGCTCGGAAACTTGGCTTTCCTCAACGAGTTCGATATCGGTCACTCCAATTTTACAGGGAACATTCCATCTTCAATAGGTAACCTCACTCAACTTACCATGTTGGATTTTGCATTTAACAAACTCTCGGGTGAAATCCCATCTTCCCTAGTGAAGCTCGTCCAACTCTCATATTTGGATCTTGGAATGAATCTACTCTGGGAAATTCCTGCTTCGTTGATTAACCTCACTAACCTCACTTCCTTAGATCTCTCTCACAATCAATTAACTGGTCAAATTCCAGCTGAGATCACTGGCCCCACCCGGTTAACTTATCTCGACCTATCATTCAATAGATTAACAGGCCCAATTCCTAAAAACATCTCTAAACTTGAGAGTCTTGATTACCTAGACTTGCAATCAAATAATCTTAATGGTACTTTGCGGCTAGATGTGATACTCAAACTTCAACATCTATATATGTTGCAACTCTCATCCAATGAATTCTCGTCGATTATCGAACCTGACATGAATGCTAGCCCTCCAAACTTGTCTATTCTCGGCTTGGCTTCTAACAACTTGAGTGAGCTCCCCATCTTTCTATCATACCAAAGTAGGTTGGATTGGCTGGACCTATCCCAAAATAGAATTTATGGGCCAACACCTCCATGGTTCTTAAATGTGAGCGTGTCACAACTTGGATTTTTGAATCTTTCGAGAAATTCAATCACCGTTTCACAGCTTTTAAATGGCTAAGTCTTATGACATTGGACCTTCGGTGCAATGATATACAAGGATTAATTCCCCTTCCCCCGAAGTCCATTCTAAATTACCTTGTCTCAAATAATAAGCTATTTGGAGAAATTTCACCGGAGATGTGCCGGCTAAGATATATTAGCATCCTTGATTTGTCCAAGAACAAGTTGACTGGTGTCATTCCGCCATGTTTGAGCAATTTGAGCGATACTCTTTCCATCTTGAGTTTGAATGGCAACGATTTATATGGAAGATTTCCTCAATTGCATAATGACGTATGTTGGTTGCTTATGATAGATGTGAGTGATAACCAGCTACAAGGGTCGTTGCCACGGGGATTAGCTAATTGTAGTGATATGGAGTTTCTCAATATTGAAAATAATCAGATTGTCGACACCTTTCCTTCATGGATGGGCTCGCTTTCTTATTTGAAGGTGCTCATTTTGCGTTCCAATAGATTTCATGGAGCCATAGGGGAACTTGAAGCTCGTGACCAATTTCCTAACCTAAGAATTGTTGATCTATCTATGAACAACTTCTCGGGTAGCCTTCCATCTAAATATTTTGATATGTGGAGTGCCATGAGAGTCCACAATGTAGATGATGTAGATTATATGTCATTTTCCGGTATATCTCTGAAGGGTCGGGCAAAGTATGACTACTCAATGACAATAATCAACAAAGGCATTTTAATGAAGTACGAAAGGATATTGGGATACCTCAACGTGATTGATCTTTCGAGCAACAACTTTATTGGGGAAATCCCAAATTCTGTTGGGAGTTTAACTGAACTTCATATGCTCAATCTCTCCAACAATGCTCTTACCGGCTCCATCCCTTTGTCCTTGGCGAATCTGACCGAACTGGAGTCTCTTGACCTTTCAAGCAATAAGCTCTCAGGAATGATCCCTCTAGAACTAGCCCGACTCGATTTCCTTGCTTTCTTCAATGTCTCAGATAACCATCTTTCTGGGCCCATACCTCAGGTGAACCAATTCCATACATTCGAGAATGACTCCTATGGAGGGAACTTAGGACTCTGTGGAGTTCCTTTGACAAAAAAAATGCGGAAATCCTGTTGAAGTACCCCCGGCACCACCATTTGGTGCATTCGCTGAAGAGATTGATTGGAAGATTGTCCCGATGGGTTTTGGAAGCGGGCTGGTCATCGGCGTGATTATGGGGCTAAACACGACTTCCAAAATTGAACGTTGGTTCCTAAGGTTCTATAGAGGATGGCAACAAAGACGGATGCACCAAATAAGGTTTGTGTGAATTACGATGTCGCTGTGAAAGTTCAATGACTTGATTGCACATTGCTAGCTGCGATCATGGCATACCTTTTTATATGTTCAGTGACTTCATGATAGCATCCAAGTATCTACCATGTAGACATAAGATTTCAAGTAAAGTGTCTCCAGTTTCATTAGGCAAACAATAAATGCGTGATCGTTCCTGTGAAATTGACTTAATGTACTCTTTTGATAGCTATGAATACAATTTCTCGTGTCAACCAGAGAAGGTTTTAGTTTTACTTATTTCTGATAAACCATTATGCGGAAGTTTCCTTCGCCTCATTTCTCTAATCCCGATCAAACAAGGTAATGAGTCGTGGCCTCCATGTTTTGGAGGAATCGCATAACGAGACATCTTTGTTATAATTCTTAGTGTCCATTTAAATTCAAATCAAAAGTGCACACCAAAATTGTGATAAGCCAAAACTGAAGACTACTCGAGGATTTGGATCTAAGAACCAGACTGGAAAATTGTGTTTGATGGGTCGTGGAATTGACTGGTCATCGGAGTGGTTATGGGACACAACACAACCACGAGAGTTCAACATTGGGTCGCGAAGAAGATTTTTGGGCAGAGGAAGAGAACCCGGAGGCATGCTAAGAAGAAGGTTTGTACGAACACCTCAATCTCAAAAAGTGGCAATAGCATTGCATTCCACGTTAGTCTTTTGACTAGTGATGAAGTTCATTCAAAAGGCTTCCATCTCAGTATTAATTTAGTTAAATGGCCCCAAATATATGTCGAGTAACTCTTTTGAGTTGCCGCCGATGCTATCCGAAATCCCATCCACGCTTTCATTTGTGAGCAAAATGAATCTGCTTTCTTAATAATATAAGCATGATGTGAACCCTTTCATATCCGATTTGCTGAAGATTTATTAAAAGCGGTGTTAGGGAAAAAGGTAAAAAATCGAGTCAAATCCCTAGTTTAAGTCTTAGAGTATCGCCCGGTTGTTGACATGAGTTATGAAGGAGCAATTAAAGTCCTTGTCATTAGAGATTAAGATTTGTTTTAAGTCATATTTACAAGTATCAACTTGTTTGATATGTATCTTCCTCGTATTATTGGTACAGCGGTCTGGAAACATGCCTTGCCATATATATGACTAATTTAGACCTGGATGGTTGGTTTCATGTTCGAAGCTGCCGTTATTTCCCTTTTTTTTTCTTTTTTTTTTCCGGACGATTTTAGTAATCTTCCAGAGACAATTAATTATTCCACTAGGAGCACGATACACCACAGATCGTAAACGAACTTTCACCAGGATACACCACAAAAGGAAAGTATGAGATCTTTGGGTTACACTGGAAAATCCTATCACTGGTAGGATGCAAAGAGTAAAACTCGTACAACGCGACACTTTCTTTTTTTGACAGAAGAATGATATGCACTTTTTATTTGAACTTCAAATTGAAAGTAACAGTTGTAGAGGTCGGGATCCGTTTTATCCAACATAGAATTTGGCTGAAGGCTCCACGCTATCAGCACGCTATCTCGACCACAGCTATTCCCTTGATGCAAGCAACTGCAACCCGGCAGAGTGAAAGCCACAAAAATGGGAGACAATGAAGCATTTAGAGCAGGCATGAATGTTATCAGCGGGAACCTTTCTGATATTAAATATCCCAAATCCTTCCGTCACCAAATTTCAGTACGTTCTTAAGCCTGTATGCGACAGAAAATCAGAGTCATTCACACAACAACAAAGAATCCAGGGACATAAACAGTCTTATCCTATGGTAAGTTCTGGAAAATCGGGAAAAAATAGAGGCGATATTTTCATTCGACTGCTGTAACTGAAGCTGCATTCTAGAGCATGCCATGACTTTATAAATTCCCACAATGCATACCCGAAGCCATTTGCATCCCATATGCGAAGAGTCTCCTCCTCTGAACCAGTGATTACTATTGGCAGATTAGGATGCGCACATATGGCGGTAACATTGTGCTTGTGTCCCGGAGTGTTCGTACACAGCTTCGCCCAAACCCGTACTTGTTATTTAACAAATCATATATCAATTGATCTCTTTCTAATAATGCGCTGATATATTAAATCAAGAATGATAAAGTTTGCAAACCTTAGCAGTGTAATCATTCAAACCACTCAGTAAATACAGCATATCATCCCTCGAGAAGTGATCAACAAAGTTCAGCCCTTTCCCTTGCGCGTGTGAAGTAAACTTAGGCGTAGAGGAGTGCACATTCCAAATCTGCAACAAATGGGAATCATATTGAGAGTATAAATAGCGTATTTGGAAATTGAAATATGTATTTTACTATGAGCAAGACCTCCAAAATGAGTACCTTTACAGTTCCATCAAGTAATGCACTTGCAAAAGCATTAGGATCTTGAGGATCAAATGCTACTCACATCACATAATGTGAATCTCCTTCAAATATTTGAGTACACATCTAGTCCTTCTCCCAGTCCCGAGCTTTACAACCACGTCATCGATGCCGATAGCACATAGAGTAAGTAGGGTGGACACCCATGCACCCGAGGATCACGGTTTTACTCCCTTACCTCTTCATAGCTGCTCAAGTGATCCCAGAAAACATTGTCTACATGAATAACATATTCATTAGATCTAAACATCTTACCGAAAAATATAGTTTATCTACGAGTTCAACAGATAGGATATACAAATCACTAATAGCAAATCAGAGGAAAGGGAAAACAGGGTATGCAAATGCTTCTCAATATTCTTGTCATTTCTGCCACCGTCACTTAATTTGGAGATATTTAACGAAAAGTGCAGTTGATTCTTTTCATTCCATGTTACCTCGTACCTTAGATGACTAAGGCTGAGTCAAGAACTAACCAAAACACGAGCAGTTCGGGGAAAGGAGGAAAGAAGGTATTAACACTAATACTCAATATCTTTTTGTTTTAGTTTCTCATGTACTATTCCTCTTCACCTCAAAGCTGTTTGCATGTTATCTTTTATTCTGCGCCTTTCTATATTTCCTGGGTATTTCCAGATAGAGAGGGCTGACAAACAATATAATCAAACTAGTAAGAGCATCTCAGTGGGAAGAGGGAAAGAAGGAATCGCATTTTATAGTCCTAATTGTTTGTATAGCCCCGTGCGTGCCATGAGTAATTCAAGTTTGATGCTGCTTTTGCTCTTTCCAGCTGTCTAGTTGATTGGAGCTGCTACTAATTGTCGTTACCATAATGAAGGAATTGCTCAAGGAAGAGGAGAAGATGCGGTATGACACTCTTCTTCTGATTCTAAGGAATGTCTACAAACTTAGCAGCAATTAGTAAGAAGAATGTAGAAAGCGACAAACTATATAGAATGCTAAAAAGGGATAAGACGCATTACCTCTAAAATGTAGACAGCATAAGACGCACCACCTCAAAATGTAGACAGCACTTCCTAAAACTAAGAGCCGAGAAAAAGAGATTTAGTTTCAAAGATGTGGAAAACAAATGGCTGAAAATCTTAAAGACGAATATCCAACGAATGTTAATTTTTTTTTTTTAACATTCCTTAGGATCTTGTTACACTTCTTTATGGGCTGTTTCTCTTTTCTTGCTTGACTTTCCAGATTCCACATTGCAGAATGAAGCTCACCTAAAGACAAAAGCGGATGATTGTGATCTTCCTGCTGTGGATGCTACGCATGTAGATGCTGCAATGAAATCAGATAAAGAAGGTGAATCATTTGCGAGCTTAAAGAGTTACAGTTCTCTTTAATTCTTTCTTTTGAGATGGAGATGTCTTTTCCTTTTCCGATGGTAGCTTTATGTGAAGGACAAATTTTTTGACTCACTTTCAACCAGTCCGCCTGGGCCATGGAAGCCGAAAATATCTGAACAAAGGAAGCTGGATATAGAGGTATCACTTCATGATTCTTCCAATGATTATCCAATGTTTGTTCTCTTTCTTGACTTGGTCCTCAGACATTTGTGTATTTCCAAGTGCACCAAAGGAGTCACGGTAGCCGAATGTCAAGGCTTGGTGGCAATCCAAACGTCTTTTCCGACCGAAGAGAAAATGGTAATGCAAGCAGAGGCCGGACGCATCCTGCTTCCTCAATGTAAGGCTTACAGATACTGGATACATAAGCTCTTTTTCCTTAGCTTCATGGAATATACCGATGTCTTGAGATAGGGACTGCAAAGAATGTTGTTACATGCACATTTGGTAGCCCTTTTCCCCCTCTTTTGCCGGATTCTGAATCTCGTCACATGATTGTCAATGGTCCTTAAGACTAGTACAACTTACCAGCAAATCAGATGTTCATCGAGCATTATATCAAATCTTAGCAAGACGACACTTGAGATTTCTAGATGCAATGTCAGACTGGAAAACCCAAACTCATCTTCAGGTGGGCGACTGATAAACATCTTATATTGTCAACATCCCAGCTCAAGTCAAAACGTCAGCACAGATTCGCTCCTTCCACTGTTTTGGCCACTGATACACTCCCTTTTTTGTGGCCAAGGATATGCTCCTTCCCTGACCTTTACATTTTCAGCCATCAAGCATCGAACGAACATCATGCACGGTGTGGTACAACGACCACCAAATGAGTTAAACCACAAACCAATCTTCCACAAACCAATCTTTCACTCCCAAACATTTTAAAAAGGAATGTCCATTATTTGGCTCACAGTCTGCAACTACTGCACTTAGAGCAACGTAGTGTTTGGAACACATTCTTCTTAAGCATAGTATAACCTTCTATTACGTGTCATATTAAGGGTTTAGTAATTAGAAAAGTAGCATTGATACCAACATGCGACACGCGGCAAACACAACACGACATAACGATACGTTATTTCTATAAAAACAGAGAATTTCGACACGCCAGAACATGTTATCTATTAAATGTATATTTCTATATACACATTATAAATTATAATTTTTATGATTATTTCAATCAAATTAATTTGATTCAAATTCACAAATAAATAAATAAGAGCCTAGAATGAATTCACACTAAAAACATTATTCACTATTTGTTAATACCATTCATTGTTTCAAATTGACAAATTCGACTACATTCCATTCCAACAATCCATAAACCTTGGATTTTAAACGAAAAAAAAATCTATATTCCACTATTAAATTTAACATTTAATAATAAGTCGAATAAAAAAATCCAAATTTCACCATCAAATATAACATTAAGGCATTCATCTACATTATTTACCCCTTTTTTTTTTTTTTTTTGGATAGATTTACATTTTGACCCCTAATTGTCCCAACCTAACCCCTCGCGGGAGCTATTAGGTTTAGGAATATTGTCAACTTTAGGCCGACGGTCTTCCATTGACTTGGACTCTTCCAAGCCTATACCTCATGCAACATCAAACGTTCAGATTTTAAATCAATTAAACCTACTAAAATTTTGACTAAAGTATCACCACCAGCCTTTTTGGGGTCGGCCAAAAATCCAGTAAGATATTTTCCGTATCTTAATGGATTTCTAGACTTAGAACTTGATTACGTTAGCCCTAAGGCTAACACCACGTTGGCACTTAACTTGATTAAATGCTAACTAACGCCTTAGCAAACCATCAAAGAAATCTAAGTACCATTCTAACAATTCTAAAACAACGAAAATAATATTGAAATGCGCAACCAAGTATAATCACAAAGAAAATACATGCAAGCCTCCTAATATTGTCCCTAAAAAGAGAAAGACACTCCAAAACAAAAGGACCCTATAGTAAAGCCCTAAAGGCTTGTCCAATTTTAGATTTTAATTCTTCAAGAATTTTACAATTTTTTTAATTTTTCTGATTATGTAGAATTTTCAGGATTTTTATGATATTTCTGAATTTTCTTTTATATTTCATTAACAATTTAATATTTTTTTTGAATTTTTAAATTAATTAATTATTATTTTTTGCGAATTTTAAAATAAAAATTCGGACAAGGTTGGGAGACCCGGCCGACTAAACCAACTCGGACCCTATTGGTCCGGGTTGGACTAAAAACCGAGTCGGCTATAAAGGGCGTGTTTGGTAACGATTCCGTTCAGGGAACAAATTCGATAAAAATGATTCTTTTTATTTTGTTCTCGGAAACTAATTCTAAGTAAAAGAATGGGTTTAGTAACAGTACAAAATTTTTGATTTTGGAATAGAATTGTATTTGGTACCGTGTTCATTGATTCTGTTTTAAAATCAATTTCTTTTTAATTTTTAAATAATTTTTTATAATTTTTCCTTTTTTTTTTCTTTGCTTTATTTTTTTTCTCCTATTATTCTTCTTCTTTAGGCCGGTCCCGGTTCCCGCGACCTCGTCGGAGCGTCGCTGGCCCTCGGCAAGGTTGGCCCTCGTTGGCCGAGCCTCGTCGCCAGCTGGGCGAGAAGGCTTGCCTGGCCACCAGCAAGGCTGGGCGTTGCGAGGCTCGCCTAGCCACCGGTGAGCTTGCCGGACCAGTTGTTGGTGACCGACGGCGACGGATGGTGGCGAATAGTGGCTGCGGACGGCGGTGGATAGCGGCGGGTGGCGGTGGGTGGCGGTCGCAAGATGGCGGTCGATGAAGAAGAAGAAAAGAGAAGAATACAAGTTTTGATTCTCAATTTTGTTCTCGGAACAAGAATCAAAATTTTTTTTTTTTTTTATTGATTCTCCTCCAAATCTGTTCCCAGGAACAAATTTTTTTTACCAAACGCAATTCTATTCCAAAACTACTCTCGGAAACAAAAAATCAGAATCTGACACTGTTCGGATGATTACCAAATAGGCCCAAAGCCAATCCGGAATTAATCAAATAGGCCCTCTGGCCCATTTTCATTTTCTAATTCCGAACGGCGTCCGGCACTTCTGGCCACTCATTCCGGCCACCGCCAAACGACAATAAAAGAATATCGAACCAAAGCCAACGCCTGTAAACTCTTAACATTTCTAACGATTAAACAATCATGAACGCATTTAGAATGAAGAGCAAAGCTGACTTGAACGACAAATCACCGACCAGGAGGAGGGAGGATCCATGGCTGACCAACTCGAACATGTGTTTCTCACCAAATCGCATGACAAAGCAACGAAAACGCGAATATCAGACATTGATCAACAGGTACGAAAGCAAATATAGAACGATCGTGAGTCGGAACACGCATCAACTTTCAGCGCTCTCTGGAACATTTCATCGAGCACGGAATGAGCAGCATTAACAATGATTTTTCGGTTTGATTTTTAAACCGTTCCTAGCCTAACGAATAACGATGACAGGCATCAGACCTAGATCACTATCATTAACAACAAAACAGCTTCGTCTTGTCACAGTTTTCTTGAGATAATCCATTGAGTCAAAATACCCCACTCGGTCAAAGAAAACAGAGAGAGAAAAGCATCCCGGAAGCAAGTGCTTTGTTTGATGGAAGTAAACCTCGATCGGCGACGGCACGGAGTACCTGGTTAGGCTTCTACTTCTGCCAATGATGAACAACAACAGCTTTCGCCCGATACTCAACACCAAATGAACGAAGAATAGTCTGCGGCTTGACCCTTGATCGGAAATTTCGGCGGTGAACTCTGGTGATGAAGTTTCTTCTTCGCTCCATATCAGCGAGCCCCTTCAGTGAAAAAGGGAATCTCCGAGGGTCGAACGTTGCTTCCCTCTGAACTAGAACCAGAAAAGCCTCCCCAAAAAACGATTCCTTCACACAAAAATGGCCTCCTCCTCCCTAGTCTCCTGCTCTCGACACCTCCATGCTTACCTCTATCCTCGAGCGAGCACCCTCTCTCTCTCCTCCCATGGCCGACGCCATCCTCTCTTCCTTCTCGTGCAAGCGAACCTCTGTATACCGTTGAGCATGCTCTCCTCCGCCTGTTTCCCGCACCCCCTCCGCTCACGCAGCCGGACTTTTCTCTCATGCCAACTGACAAACGCGAGGTCTTTTCCCCCGTGGCCGAACGCTGCTTGTCTCTTGCTCACAGGCGCACCTTCCGTCACCCACCTGCGTCACGGGATCGTATTTAGAAAATCACGGTTGCCATTAATACTATTTGTGTCTTAAAAATTTTAATTTAATCAATTTAATTTAAACATTTTATATTTATACCAATTGAGTCAATTCAGTCAATTTTGGCTGAAAATCGCATACATTAAATATAATTATCCTATATGGCATAATTAATGTTGATATGGACAAAATTTAAAATTTGTAAACATTATTTGAATTTTTATTAAAATTATTTTTTACACTATGATTCGTGAGGGTCACTCGATGATTCTTTTGCGTTGTTTTAAATAATATATCATGGGTAATTTGGTTACTAGGAAGATAAAATATCAGATTTGTTAGAACCTAATCGGGTGCTCGAAAACTTCACGAGTTGGGTATGAAAAATTATGTAACAAAAAGGTATCATGACATATGTATAAGGAAATAAATCGTTATAAACTCATTTCACTTCCATCCTAAGCGAATTCTGACTTTGTTCGAAACTGTTCGTTGATTCAAAAGAAAAAAATAGTTTAATGGAGTCCCTAGTAAATGCATTGAAATCGTTTAATTTCAAAATATCATATCCATCAAATGATGTGATTTTCATGAAACAAAGAACATTTAAAAGTATAATAATTTATGATATGATGAGTCGACATGAATTCATTAATAATTTGATTTGTCCATGCCATCTGCCTAGGATAGACCAATGGGAGCCCAAAGGCCTAACAAACCCAAAAAATTAAAGAAGAAATAATATAAACAAAGATTCTCTTTATTTCATGTAAAATGAATGATTTGATATATATATATTTCAAAAAATGATCGCCGTTTAAAATAATTAATTAATGGATAATATTATGGAGCCAAAATGAAAAAACGTTTTCGTTTAAAGAAGAGGGGCATTTCCGCATCGACCTGCACGATGCTGTCATCCGCCTCCCAAACGGTGCGATGTCTTCCGTCCCTTCTTCGGTTCTTTGTCTCCTCAGGGGGCCCGAGTCTCTGCTTTTCTTGTACATGCACAGCGGTGCTTGGCAATTGCCGCGGTACGGTTGCGGAAGGAACTTTTCGAGGCGTTGATGAAAGATCAGAGGCCAAGACTTGTGCCGATGGCTACTGCGTGTAGACGAATGGTTGGTGTAGGGAGATAGTTTTGGCTTGGCCGACGGTTTCATTCCTGTCTTGGTAGAAGCAAAAATCATGGACCGTGCATATGACCAAAGAGGATGACTGTGCTGATGAGAGATCATAGATTTTCCTGTGGTGGACGGTTGTAATTGTTCGGTGATATCGAATTTGCTGGTGACTAAAATTTTGGCGATCACGTGATTATGACATCACGGGACAGTTAATTTAGAGAACAGGAGAAAGCGTGGGACGAAATATTTGTGTCTGTGCTTATAGCAGGAAATGCTTTTGTGAAGCTTGGCCTGATATTTCATGGCAAATTCATTTCAGGGATGTGATCTGGTATTCACATCTCTAGTATGCAAAAAAATAATTTAAAAAAAAAATGGTTTACTTGGCGACTCTTCAGTATTGGGGGCTTAATGGCTTCTACTTTCTGGAGTCTAGCACACTGCTAGTAAGAAGGTGTATATGTTAGTTTTGTCCTGCTGATATGGCTCATATATGCTTCATGTAGTTCAAAATCAGAGCTAAGTCACTTCAGTGATTTCCCCATATGTTACCACTTACCTTAAAAATTATAATTTCAACTACATTTTCTTCCCAGGACTTGGAAAACAGAAGTTGGACTTAGGGTACCTAGGCGAAGCCCATCCTAACTGATGAGATCTGATGATTTTATCTGTTTATTGGTTTTGGTGCATTTTGTTTCTTTCAGCAAATTTCTAGTTCTTATTGTTGCTTGAAACTTCAGGTCTGAGTTGCTTTTCAAACTATTGACTGCATATTTGTTATCTGTAGACAGGTAGAGACATAAAATAGCTCTTCCAATGTCATTCTTCCATCTGAATCTTCCCTTCATCTACTGCAGTGAGATCTTTTGGAACAGAAGGGCGAAGAAAGGATAGTCCTCAGGTCCTTCCTGACGACAGAGTTTTCGACTACGTAAATTTCAGAGGGAGTGACATAAAGTTTGGCATTATATTTGGACAGTTGCCATCCATGATCTGCATTTAAGCAAAGCATATATTGTATCATTGACTATACTGTAGAATAGTTGTTCATAAACACAGGTGTATTGCAGTTCGTAATTCTGACTCATGCTAGCATTGGTAACTTCTAGATACTAAAGCTTTGTTTTGGTGATCCAACTATTTCTTTGATGTACTTACGTCAATTCTTGTATTAAAATTCACATGACTGACTAAAGCAGAGGAACAAAAATGCTTGTGCACCTGTTTCAGGAATTGTAGGTTCTATCTTCAGTCTCAACCTGAAAAGGTTACCAGAAGATCCAGCCATCATAAAGGTTTTATCAACTTTATGTTCTGATCTGATGCTTGAGATGGAAACAAGCCATCTATTCATGTTGCATTAGCTTCTCATATAGGCTATTTTCCTCCACTCTTCATCTGCATCTTCAATCACTCCACAGGCCACCACGATAAGCAGAACCAACAGTTCCAGTTTAGGAGTTCCAAATTTGGCTGTCCACCAGACTCTTTCTTCATATCAGCCCACACAGAACTCAACATCATTCAGTTCATTGCTGTCTACAAATACACTTGCTGCTGGACAGCCCATGCTATTACATGGGCAAGAATTTGGTAGGAGTACAGGGGAAGTCCCTTATCCTCACCAGAGTTATTGGCTGGACTGCCACCCGGTCTGGCTGCATATCATATTAAGCAACCAATGCAACATCCTGTAACAAATCCATTGACAAGGAGTGTTGCAACAACTTATGGATTATCTGATTCTTTGAAGCCCCCTGTTATCATGGATTCTTTGACATCTACACCAATGTTGATTCCTTCAGATCTGCCATCGGGTCCTGCTTTATTGATTTCGGACACATTGCCTAATGTGGCAAAGGATTTGTTGCGTTCTAGAATAACGTCAATGTCTTCTGCAGCAAAGTGCTCTAGTACTGCTGGTCTGAATATTGACCCCATGCCTCAAGTTATCCATGGAGCAAACTTTGTCTGAGGGTCTGGAGCGGTTCCGGAAAGTCTGCCTCTAGCTATGAATGGAGCAAACTTTGAAGCCATCATTAACGACCCCTAGTCAAAATTTACAAACTGGGGCCCAGCCACTTTCTTCATCTCATTTTTCCGGAAGTACTTATGAAGATAAATAGGTCATTAAATCTTTGACTTCTGAATCGCTGCTGAGGGAGCCGACAGGTACTGGGGCACCCATTTTGCCTCTTACAAAACCATATGCCACAAAGGTTTTCTCATGTCTGTCGACTCAGTTCATATCTGTGATATTGTGATTCTAAAAATAGTAATTTGCATATTCTATGGTGTTGAAGTAGATAGTATACATGTCATGGCATCTGACAATGCGACTTTCATGCCTCTGTTTTTTTTTTCTTGATTAAGGATGTGTATTGATACCCCTACTATAGGTTTAAGTTATTAATCATCCACCTTTAAACCCTTATCCCCAACACACAGAAAAGAAAAAACAGGAACCAAACGAAAGAAAGGTGGGACTCTGTGGGCTGCTTTTTCCTGTAAACCCCAATAGGCAAAGGCTCGATTGAACCTTAGTGCGTTCCCATAAAATCGACAAGATATCATAACTCAAGCTAGTTAACTTTTCTAGAAACTTGGTATGTTTCAAAGCAGTAATCCTTGAATGCACAAAATTTTACAGACCTAGCTGTTGCAAATGATTTTTTGGTTCAAGTGCTGGTCTTTGATGGCAGTGAGTAGCTTATGCATAGAAGTAGATATGAGAGCTACAGAAATGGAACTAAACCCATGTATCTGTTTTATATGCTGTATGAACCTTGGCGCATTATTTGATACAGGCTATTTCTGGATTTTATTTTCTTGTGGCTTCTTACTTGAGGCCAGAGCATTATGATTGTATAATTATGTTATGTGGAATTTCATTTATCCTTTTTCAATATTCCAAATACATGGTGCATCGTCCGGGAGGTAATTATTGTGTTTTTTCTCCCTCCAATATGTTTTGAAACGCTAGACTAGAACAAAAGCTGTGCTCTCTCTCTTGTTAAAGATTAAATACTTGGTTGTTTTTTTTTGTTGGTAAAGTTAAATACTTGGATGTTATCTTGTTAAATGCCTGTTTAGTTTATGCTCATATTCCAGAAACTCCAGCCACACTCCTTTATAAGCAATCACAAGTCATGGCGTTTCAATTGAATTGACTAATATTTCCTTCCCATTCTTTATAATGTCTCGTCCATGACAAGTTTTTATTTGGGGTGAGTTTTAACTTTTGGGCTATTTTTCAGTATACTAGCGGTTTTTTCCCCCTAAAAGGAAAAAGCTTTTGTTTTGCTTTGACGTTTGCCCAGTAAACTATAGGTTCACATTTACTCCTTCATCCTAAAGAACTCTTTCAGTCTCTTGCTTCGCTTCCTCATTCCTTTATTAAAAATAAGCATCTGAATTTCTAGTTGCTCCATCAAGTGAGACTACATTGCTAGAGAAAAAGGAACTGCATCTTCCTACGAATATTATGATTTTTACTCATTCATGTACTGCTTTTGAAATATATTCCAGATTTATAACATCTATTTATTAGAGCTCTCATTTGGTCATTTCTGTCTAATAAGATGCATCTTAGTGAGGAAACCTGTCCATGGCTAGTAAGAAGGGTTCCAATTCTAGTTTTCTTATCTTTGATTGCATGAATTGTGCTCTCTAGATCAGCAGAAGGACCTTTTGAAACTTCGAATCTTGTCGGCCTTCTCTTTTCTTGACATATCTTTTCCTCCAAAAGTTATTTGTTCAACATGCTTGCTAGTGGTTTTTGAAATAGGTTGCACTAAAAAAAGTGATTTAGTTGAAATATATAATCTGTAATGGCTGTTACATGTATAATCTGGTTGAAAAGGAAATAGAAACAAAAAGAAGAACCCACATTTTATTGATCATGTTCGTCTTTTGCCTGTTATGATTGCATTCCGTTAGCTGTCCTTACACCCTCTTCCCACCTTCTCGTAGGCTTATTGTAGCCAAAGATTTTATGTAAATGAGCCGGTGAAGATTATGTGCTTTCAGTTCTCACTTAGCCATTGTAGATGTATCTAACTTTTTAAAGGATTGCCTTTTTTTTTTTTTTTTTTTTTTATTATATCTCTGGAGTTATTATTGTCTCTTGTACTTTGTCAATTAAAGCCGCTTTCTGGTATTCTCTTCAAACATTACCCTTATTGTGTGAATAATATAGAGGGCAAAGCTAACTTATGTCTGTTTGTTCATTCATATCATTATTGTCTCTATCCAGCCTTTGTTATATCTAAATCTCTGTCAGAATTGGATTTTCATAAAGCCTCTGCTTTGTCCCTCTGCTTCCTTTTGTCAGCATAATAGTGCCACTTTAGACTGTAATAACATTCATAACAGACTTATGGTTTATTTTGCCTTGATACCTATTGTTTTCAGTACATCAGATGAGAATATCTAATGTACAGAATCCAAGAGATGCTGTGAGCAAGGTGGCAGAAAGAATAAAAAGAATAGAATGACTCTTTTCCAATTCTTCTTGCACGACCGTTTAGAACATCATGCTGTAGGTCCGGAAGGTGTCTTGTCTTCACCCCAACCACAGAAGCCCAGTGGTTTTGTTTGCCACTTTGCATGCCTTATACTTGTGTGTTTCTTGTTAATACACCATCAACTTTCTATCAGATCAACAGAGCTGTTTCTTAATCACTAATACCAAACCATGCGAAAGGGAAAACAGGGTATACAGATACCTCTCAATGTTCTTGTCATTTCTGCCTACTATCAATTAATATGGAGATAGTGAAAAGTGCAGTTCATTCTTTTCATTCCATGTTACCAAGTGTTCCAGAAAAAGAAGGCCGAATCAAGAAAAACCCAAAACACAAGCAATTCGGGGAGAAGAAAGAAGGTAATAGTACTTGATATCTTTTTGTTTGAGATTTCTCAAGTACTTTCCCTCCTCACCTCAAACCGGTTTGCGTATTATCTTTTATCTGTGCCTTTCTAATTTTCCTAGGTAGTTCCAGATAGATAGGGCTGACAGGCAGCATCATCAAACTAGCAAGAGCATCTCAGCAGGAAGAGGAAAGAAGGTATTGCATTTTATAGTCATTTCTGTTTGTATAGCCCTGTGACATGAGTAGTTTAAGTTCGATGCTGTTTTTGCTCTTAACAACTGTGCAGTTGATTGGAACTGTTACTCAATTGTTATTACCATAATAAAGGAATTGCTCAAGGAAGAGAAGAAAATGTGGTATAACTCTCTTCTTCTGATTCTAAGGATTGTCTTGAAACTTAGCAGCAATTAGTAAGAAGCATGTAGAAAGCAACAAACAATATAGAAAGGCACAGAATGTCCAACGAAAGTATAACATGAGTAAGAAGAGCACGACAAATAATGTGTAGAAATGATTAGCTTGCGTACCAAAAGAAATTAGAGAATACGCATGAAATTGTTAAAATAATTAAATTGAAACATATAAACTTTTTTGCTTAAGGGTAAAAAAAAAAGAAAAAGAAATCGGAATTAGTAATCATAATCATTTTTATGAACATATGATAGACAAGGTAAGAAAACGTAGAGCAACTGGTTGATAATATTGATTGCAATCCCAAGCAATCTGGAAAATAAAAGAAAAAGGAGGAATACACTAATTAGAAGTGAAAATTTGTAATTTCAAGGGTAGAAATCAACTTATAATTAAATTTCATCATCAGTTGGTTGAATAAATCATTTGACCTGCAAATATTGCTGCAAGTTGATATCAGGGGTAATCAATTTATTATCTAAAGTTCCTCAGTAATTTTGTTTATCACTATTAAGATACAGTGAAAAGAAAAGGAATAGCCATCGGTGGTTGTTGATATAAACTTGGACAAGCTGATGTGTTGCCAAATCACGCGCGCCTGTTGCCCCAACTATAGCTATAGGTATTATGAGAATATGCCTTAACGACCAATGGTTAATTTGAAGGAAATAAAAGAACTTTTGACTTGTTTGAGCATTCAATAATATCCTTTCTTGTGGTTTTGTTGTACATGAGCTTTTTGATTTAAAATCTCTCAAAATGGATGCATACATATGCAACGACAATAACAATTGGTCCTTTTCTCATTAATTGGGCTGCATGGATCATCTTACAATAGGATCCACGTCATAGAGATTCAGCAAAAAGGGAAATGTATATATGAATTTTTTATACGAGTCTGAAAAAGCTTGTATCTTGAATTTGAGCCTACGGGCTTGCAATTTTCCGTGGATTACCATTTTTTTAGTTCAGATTTATGTATGATCATCAGATACCTATGTTGCCTTCAATCTATTTTTTTTTTTTTTTAAACATTCGTTGGGGTCTTATTACATTTCTTTATGAGTTGTTCTCTTTTCTTTCTCTTGACTTTTCAGATTCCATATTTGGTTGCCAAATATGCCGAGGATCTTGATTTTGTGTTAATGAACAAGAAATTTAACAAGGACGAAGTCTGGGGTGAGCTTGGCAATCATAACAAAGCTCACCTAAAGACAAAAGCAGATGCTAGTGTCTTCCTGCTGAAGATGATGAGGATGTAGATGCTGCAATAAAATCGGATAAGAAGGTGATTTGTTGTGAGCTTAAAGAGTCAACGGTTCTCTTCCGTCCTTTCTTTTGAGATGTTGATGTCTTTTACTTTTGGATGGTAGCCTGGTTATGTGAAGGATGACTTTTTCGACTCACTTTCGACCGGTCCACTTGGGCCATGGAAGCCGAAAATATCTGAACAAAGGAAGTTGGATACGGAGGTATCACTTCATGATTCTTCTAAAGATTTACAATGTTTGTTTTTTGTTATTTTCTAACATTTTCTTGACTTAGTCCTCAGACATTTGGGTATTACCAAGTGCACCAAAGGAGTCACGGTAGCCGAACGTCGAGCCTTGGTGGTAGTCCAAAGGTCTATTCTGACAGAAGAGAAAATGGTAATACAAGGCGAGGCTGGGCTCATCCTACTTGGAGTCATGTCAGATAGGAAACTTGACGGGATGCTTGCAAATACTGTATACATACATTTAGAGCTCTGTACACAGGATTGTTCTTTTCCCTTAGCTTTGGGGGATAGAGCGAACTCTTAAGATGGTGATTGTTACGTGCAAATTTGGTGAGCCCGCGCCCCCCCTCCTAGACTCTGAATCTCGTTGCGTGATTGTCAATGGTTCTTAAGACTAGTACAACTTACCAGCAAATCAGAAGTTAAGACTGCGCATGGTAACCTTCCACAGCCCAAGAATTTCTATTCTTTTCTTCCCTAGAACAAAAAAAAAGAATAAAAATCTATTTGATAACGGCAAGTTAGTTTTTTGTTCCCAGGAACAAAAAGTTAGCCCAGGAATGGTTTTGGAATAGAAATGAGAAGTAAAAAAAAGTTGATTCTTGTTTCCGGGAACAAGTTTAAGAAATAAGTGAATTTTTTTTTCTTTTATTCTTCTCTTGCTGATCGCCATTGACCGCCGTTGACCGCCGCCTGCCGTCGCTCGCTGTCGCCGGCCGATCGCCACCGCCGGTCACCGGCCGACTGCCGCCGCCGCCGCCGCCGGTCACCGCCGCCAATCGCCGAAGGCCGACCGATTGTCACCACCGTTGGTCGCCGCAGGTCGCCGCCGGCCGACCATTGCTGCCGGACGACCACCGCCGCCGCCGGTCGTCGGAGGCCGACCGACCGTCGCCGTCGTCGGTCGCTGGAGGCCGATTGACCGTCGCCGCTGTTGGTCGCCGTCGGCCGACCGTTGCCGCCAGACACCGCCGCCGCCGAACACCGCCGCCGCCGCTGGCCAACCGGCAGCGATCGGCTGGTGGCGGCGGCAGTCTACCAGCAAAAATAAAAAACAAATAAATATAAAAAAGAAATTGTTTTTTACCAAACGCATTTCTATTCTTTTTTTTTATTTCTAGAGTAAAATTTTTGTGTAGTTACCAAACGGGTTTTTTTACATAGAAATTGTTCTCCAGAATAGAAATAGAAAAGAAGTATTTCTAAAGAAAATTGTTCTCCAGCCAAGAAATGTTGCCATGCGCATATGTCGAATTTTAGCAAGACCCTTGGGATTTCTAGAATGCAATGTCAGTCTGTAAAGCCCGAAGTTATCCTGAGATGTTGGCATGAGAAAATGTAGCTAGGTGGAGGTAACCAGGTTTTGGTCGAAGGAGAATTGCAAGTGAATGAGTCGTGTATGCCGGGAACTTCTGTGTACAAATGGTTTCGGGGTTAAATTATTAATGAGATTAACCAATTGCCACAACCACTGGCATACTTTACTAACTCAGTCTATGTTATGAACCGTTGTGAGAAATACTTGCCGTCTGATTTGAGTGCATCAACAAAGTTAGCTCAACAAAAATTTTCAGCTTTGCATGCTATTGGTAGTCCGTGTTTGGTTGATAAAAAAGCGCCGTCTTACTACGAGGCTGGTAAATCTTCAGAATTTTCTCGCACGTAATCGTGCAACAATAGACTGTTATATTGGCCCCCTCCGAGAAATCAAATGGGGAAGAATCATGCGCAGCAGCAATCACTGCAGCGTCATGTCCAGAAAGCATAGTCGAAAGGAATAAAATGCGAAAAAGTGCTGGCCAGTCCATCCATTGGTGAGAGAAGCGTACCATCCGACAGCAAAGTAATTTGCACTTCACACATGGCTGGGAAATAACAAATTAAAAGTAAATTTGAAGTTGGTCTGCTGACTCTCAGAAGGATCTGCCACACTGATGCAATGCCAGAGAACACGCATGCAGAGAGAGAGAGAGAGCAAGAGGTCTCAGATTAACTCTTGTTTTTCAGCTTGGAGCGAGCTCAGCTTTGCAACGATGCACTTCTAACAGAGAGTTCGATACTGTTCTTCGAGGGGCTGAATAGTCACTCGGGATCGAAGATGAGTGCATGCTTGAATGAACTCTCAAGGCGAACATGTAAAAAGCTTCTCCAGTAGATACTAGTTGAGCAAAACAAACTCAAACGGAGATCAGACAATTCATCATTTGTTCTCAGCCAATAATGAAGTTCTCTTGTGGAAGATGATATGCAAGCTTACCAGAACGCTGCATGACAACGAGCCTCATTCTGGTAAGACACTCATAATTAACGTCCTTTACCTTGGTTTTGTGAACATAGAAATACGGTTGAAGGTTTCCCTGTTAATCATACTAGAGCAATGGAAGATGTCAACAGCAGAAGCTTAAGCAAATTCTCATTACCATGGTTCTCGCAGATGGAACTTGATAGATTTAGCTCGCTCCACCTGTTAAACGATCTCATTCTGGTGTGGGAGTGATATTAATTAGTTTCTCAGACAGTGAAGTGTGCATACTTAATATTGATGAATATGCTCAGATAATTCAAAGTTAAATAAATCTTCAAGTACAGAAAGGGAATGAAAAGGAGAAGAACTGAGGAGAAGGGATTGCGTACCTTGAACTTGAATGTGGTAGACCAGTACATGCCAAATGACAGAAGACAAATTAGTACTCAGAACTCTCCGGGAACAAATATAGCGTAAAATGAAATTAAGCTGTTAGATGAATGCGTTATTTATTATTTAATATAAAAATTCGAACTAAGGATGACTATCTCTTATATGTTGAGAGATTTTGTGGAATAGGTGCCAACTGTTTTAAAACTTGAATTGTTAAATGAAAATCTGATTTATTATTTAAATTTTTTAACAGATACATAGCTAGAAGTTGCTGTAATGTTGGATGTAAATTAAGGTGTGCTTTTCGATGAAGGATGGCCATGCAATTTTACTCTCTCTCTCTAGCCAAGGAAATTCTTCTGCACGTTGTTGTTATCCCATGCCTTCACAGCCATCCATTCAGCTGACTTGTCAAAATAGACGCTATGGTCTCTCCTATGCTGTCATCCGCGACTCTTAAAGATTTCTTTTTCGATTCATCCCCGGTGAATGGCTGATTTTTTTGTTTTTCAATCTTTTCGACCTCGGTTCCGTAGGAGCAAGTCAGAGCTGTCGTGTTACACAATTCACGGTAGAGATCAAAGTCCAAAAGTTGTTCGGTTAAAAGTAATTGCGTTCAACCCGGTCTGTCACAAGAAGATTCAGAGAGAGTTCTCCAAGTGGTCAAAAGTCAAATTTGGAGAGTTAAGTTCGCATCACGGATCAATATCGTTTGCCTCATTGATTACATTAATCTCGCCATGAGGTCCACTTGATTCAGTTCCGGATGGATTAAATCTACATAATCTAATAGACTATCCAGTATTATTTTTCTATGATTCCCTTATCATCATTTGTTTACTTGTTTATGTACTTTTTATCATATGGGGGCCAAACGAAAGACCGAGTCATCCTTTGTAACTAAGTTATACAACCAAATCGTCTTAAGACTATCCCAATGGATCACCAGATAACGATCGGTTGTGTTAAATTGAGGCATACACAGTGCTTCTTAAGCTTCCAGGGAGCAAAGAGCCCGACTAAGCTAATGCCATGGTCGTTCTCCAGACAATTATTCGGAAAAGTCAAACTGCAATATTTCTTACTGTATTTGAACATAAAACAATGATTAGGTATGATAAAACAAGTTAGCGTAAAAAATGTGAGGAATTGTGACAATTTATTTTTTAATTTGTAAAACATCGGATATGATGGATATAGTTATACAAATATAAAGATAAAAAAAAAAAAATTCCTCATAACATCAAAAATAAAATGAAAATATTGGATAGAGAATTGTGGATAGCTAACTACAGCGAGTTACTATTGTCGGAAGTGGTTAGCTTGACCGTGGTGGTCTCTAGTGGATGAATGGGCGACCACCTTGGTGGTAGTCGCATTTGTCGCACTAGTTGCCTTGAGCCACAACCCATGTTATTATAATTGCACATCGCTTAACTACATACACATAAAATATGTTATAATAACATATTTAAGCGATATGGAATTATACAAAACTCCTCCTTGTGTGTAAGTCACTCTCTCACACGTGCTTGACTCAGCTTGACTATGGTGAAATTAACACGTTTAATATTTTGTGTGAGCCAATTGGAGTATCAGGATATGAATTATTAACCTATGTTCTAATATTATATTAGAATCTCTAACTTGATAACTTGAATTTGGCTGGAGGAGACTCATGTTAATACTGTACATCATAATCAAGCATTTAATCGATGTGGAATTCTTCCAAAAACGACGGCATAGACATGGGAAACCATATTAAGATATAAATCTCAAGGTTGAACTCAACCTACACAAGAGAACATTGTTATAGTGGCCACTTGTTTAGTGGCAACCATCATTTGTGGTGGTCGTCTGTCAATGAGATGACCACCATTGCGATGCTACCTATCAAAGACGACCATCACAAGAGTGATCTCATCTATTGTCCAAGTGAACAATCACGCCTTGAGGATTGTTTCCTGAGTTAAGACAGACAACATTTTCAAAATTCATGCTTAAAAAAAGTTAGGAGGGAAAATAAATTTTAATAATGCATCACTAAATCAACAAGTGATTTGTTCTTACCCACATGAGCCTAGTTAATAGGATTGTTAATCACATGAGTCAGGTTACTATCGTTGTTGATTTTTCTTAATTGACTTAAGTCCCATTCCCCTCAATGTATAGTTAGTATAGTCAGTGAGGATCAGTCAAATTCATATAATCAATAGACATAAAGTGCCTTTGTCCGGTCAAAAAGAAAAGTGTTTCACATGCACCAACGTATGGAACGTGGAATTCCATCAACTTCGTCTGGGTGGAGAACTCCAATAATTGTAGATTGAAAAACTCATGGAGCAAAAGAAACGTCAGGTATTAATGTCAAGTCACATAAGACTTGAGTGCCTTCACTAGTCAATTCGTTGACTAGTCAAACCGCCCAATTATCACGTTACAAGAACAACCACCACAAAAGTCTCTCCCATGGATCTTCCCAAGTCATTTCCCCAAAAACAGTGCAAAAGTTTCATAAGACAACGTGATTAAATAAGTAAAGACTTCATTTTCGAACTCCTGCTCGTCAAGGTGGTGGCCTTCCGTCAAGCAAATACCTAATTGATGAAGTATTCCAATTTCAAACCATAATTCCCTTGCAAAATCGAAATCTTGCATTGAATTTTTTTTTTTCGAATTTCTCTGAAAGAAAATTACTAAAATTATAATTAAAAAAAAAAAAAGAAAGTGAGACGCCGGTGTGAAAACAAGCGCCCGAGTCGCAATCGCTTTTTCTCTCTCATCGTATAAACCGAAATCTGCGCACACCCCCTACTCCTCGCACTCCACAGGAACTTCCTCCTTTTTTAAACCCTTTCCTCTCTCTCTCTCTCTCTCTCTCTCTCTCTCTCTCTCTCGAGCAAAGTCGTTGCAGTCTCTCCGTCGTCTTCGTCGCTGCCGAAGCTTCTCGAAACCTCGCCCGATCCGCCATCAATTTCAGGTTCTGTTGGGCAAAGTCGTCGCAGTCTTCGCCGTCTTCGTCGGTGTCGCTGCCGAAGCTTCCTTGAAACCTCGCTTGATCCGCCATCAATTTCAGGTTCTGTTGGGCAAAGTCGTCGCAGTCTTCATCGTCTTCGTCGGTGTCGCTGCCGAAGCGCCATCAAATTCAAGTTCTGTGTCAACAGGGAGAGCTAGACTTACTATTACATAAGGTTGACTTAAAGCAAAAGAATAAAGGTAATATAAAGTTGACACGCGGTTTTAGTTCCTGTCCATCTTCACCTCGCCCACCCAGCAAAACCAACACCCAAGAAGAGTGTTGAATCATTTAATCATCATGAAACGAACGCCATTTGATCTCTTGGTGGTTTTCCTCACCATAATTCCACTCCACTTTGCTTCCTCTAAGACATTGCCTTCAACAAGCTCAACGAAGTGCCATGAGCAGGAGCGGTCTGCCTTGTTAGAATTCAAACAATCTTTCTTCCATGCAAAGTCCTCATTTTTGTTGCCTTATGATCAGATGCCTTATGATCAGACGCCTTATGGTCAGACGAAGCTAGAATCGTTGAAGCTTGCCTGGTTAGATGTCAAACATGCGTCAGGATTCGAACAATCTGCAAAGTCCTCATTTTTGTTGCCTTGTGATAAGACGAAGCTAGAATCGTGGAAGCTAGAAGACAGGGATTGCTGTGATTGGAAAGGCGTGGATTGTGATGAAAGGACGGGCTACGTGACTGGCCTCGACCTTAGCAGAAGTTGTCTCTTCGGTCCTATCAACTCGAAGGCCAGCCTCTTCCGCCTCGCTCATTTGCAAAGCCTCAATCTCGCCTGGAACAACTTCAATTACTCTCAAATACCGTCCGCCATAGGTGATCTAGTGGAGTTGATGAGCCTAAACCTCTCTTGGTCCAACTTCGGAGGTGAAATCCCATCTCAAGTCCTAAAGTTGACTAACTTGACCTCCCTCAATCTCTCTTGGAATGACAGATTGGAGCTGAGGAATCCTAGCATGGAGAAAATGGTTCAATTTTTGACCAAATTAGAACACCTTGATGTTAGCTCGTTGAATGTGTCGGCTCCGGTGCCCGATGCCGTTGCAAATTTATCTTCCTTGAAATCACTTATACTTTATAACTGCTACTTGCAAGGGACATTCCCGACAACCATCTTCGAGTTGCCAAGGCTACAACTTCTTGATTTAGGTTTCAATCCAGAGCTGGCAGGTCATTTGCCAGAGTTTCATTTGGGCAGTCCCATTAAGTCATTGTCTCTTCCACAGACCAATTTTTCAGGGAGCATTCCATCTTCAATAGGTAACCTCACTCAACTTACCATGTTGAATTTTCAAGATAACAAACTCTCGGGTGAAGTCCCAGCTTCCTTAGGGAATCTCGTCCAACTCTCATATTTGGATCTTGGAATGAATCTACTCTCCGGGGAAATTCCTACTTCGTTGAGTAACCTCACTAACCTCACTGCCTTATATCTCCGGGAAAATCAATTAACTGGTCAAATTCCAGCTGAGATCACTGGCCTCCCCCAGTTAATTGATCTCGACCTATCACTCAACAGATTAACTGGCTCCATTCCCGAAAACATCTCTAACCTCGAGAGTCTTGATTACCTGAACTTGCAATCAAACAATCTGAATGGTACTTTGCGGCTAGATGTGATATTCAAACTTCAACATCTAGATATCTTGCAACTCTTATCCAATGAATTCTCATCGATTATTGAACCTGGCATGAATGCTGGCCTTCCAAACTTGTCTGTTATGGGCTTGGCTTCTAGCAACTTAAGTGAGCTTCCCATCTTCCTATCATACCAAAGTAGGTTGCGATGGTTGGACCTATCCCAAAATAGGGCGGACACCTCCATGGTTCTTAAATGTGAGTATGTCACAACTGCAATTTTTGAATCTTTCGGGAAACTCAATTACTAGTTTCACAGCTTTGAATTGGTCAAATCTTGAGACATTGGACCTTCAGTTCAACAATATACAAGGATTAATTCCCCTTCCCCCCAGGTCCATTAGATCCTACCTTGTCTCAAATAATAATCTATCTGGAGAAATTTCACTGGAGATGTGCTGGCTAAGCTCTATTAGAATTCTTGATTTGTCCAAGAACAAGTTATCTGGTGTTATTCCGCCGTGTCTGAGCAATTTGAGCGATAGCCTTCGTGTCTTGAGTTTGAATAGTAATGATTTATATGGAAGATTTCCTCAATTGAGAAATAACATATGTTGGTTGACTATGATAGATGTGAGTGATAACCAGCTACAAGGGTTGTTGCCACGGGGATTAGCTAATTGTAGCGAGATGGAATTTCTCAATATTGAAAATAATCAGATTGTCGACACATTTCCATCATGGATGGGCTCGCTTCCTTATTTGAAGGTGCTCATTTTGCATTCCAATAGATTTCATGGAGCCATAGGGGGACCCGAAGCTCATGACAAGTTTCCCAACCTACGAATCATTGATCTATCCATGAACAACTTCTTGGGTCGCCTTCCATCTGGATACTTTGATATGTGGAGTGCCATGAAAGTCCACACTGCAGATGATGCACACTACTATGGAACCTATGTGAGCGACGCTGTCTACGTATATTCCTCGAGTGAGCAAATGTTCGACTACTCGATGAAAATAATCAACAAAGGCATTTTATTGGAGTACAAAAGGATATTGGCATATCTAAATGTGATTGATCTTTCGAGCAACAACTTTATTGGGGAAATCCCGAATTCTGTTGGAAGTTTAACTGAACTTCGGATGCTTAATCTCTCCAACAATGCTCTTACTGGCTCCATCCCTTTGTCCCTGGCAAATTTGACTGAACTGGAATCTCTTGACCTTTCAAGCAATAAGCTCTCGGGAATGATCCCTCCAGCACTAGCCCAACTTAGTTTTCTTTCTTTCTTCAATGTCTTAGACAACCATCTTTCTGGGCCCATACCTCAGGTAAACCAGTTCACCACATTCAAGATTGACTCCTATGGAGGGAACTTACGATTGTGTGGAGTTCCTCTGACAAAGAAATGTGGAAATCATGTTGAAGCGCCGCCGCCCCCGCCACCACCATCTGGTGCATTAGCAAAAAAGCTCGACTGGAAGATTGTCCTGATGGGTTTTGGAAGTGGGCTGGTCATCGGCGTGGTTATGGGGCTAAACACAGCTTCTACAATTGAGCGTCGGTTCCTAAGGTTCTATAGAGGATGGCAACGAAGACGGATGCACCAAATAAGGTTTGTGTGAATTGCAATATGTCGCGGAAAGTTCAATGATTGGATTGCTCGTTGCCAGTGCACATTGTGGCATACCTTTTTGATATGTTCTGTGCGCCATGATAGCATCCAAGCATCAACCATCTAGATATTAGTTTTCAAGGAAAGTGCCTCCAGTTTCATCAGCCAACATTAAATGCGCAATCATTCCCATGAAATTGACTCAATGTACTCTTTTGATAGCTATTAGTACAATATCTCATGTCGGCAAGAAAAGGTTTTAGCTTTACTCATTTTTTATAAACCATTATGCAGAAGTTTCCTTAGCCTCATTTCTCTAATCTCGATCAACCAAGGTAATGAGTCATGGCCTCCATGTTTTGGAGGCATCGGTATAATGAGACCCTCTTTGTTATAATTTTTCTAGTTTTCCGTTTAAATTCAAATCAAAAGTGCTCGCCAAAATCGTGTTCGGCCACAACCGAACAATGTACTCGAGGATCTAGATCAAAGAACTAGATTGGAAAATTGTGTCTGATGGGTCGCAGTATCGGACTGGTCATCATAGTGGTTACGGGACACGACATGACCATGAGAGTTCAAGATTGGATCATGAAAACGATTTTTGGGCAAAGGAAGAGAACCCGGAGGCATACTAACAAGAAGGTTTGTACGAACGTGTCAATCTCAAAAAGTTGCAGTAGCATTTGCATTCCACTCGTCTTTTGACTGGTGATGAAGTTCGTTCGAAAGGCTTTGGTCTCAGTATTAATTTAGCTAAATGGCCCCAATTATTTGTAGAGTAGCTCTTTTGAGTTGCTCCCGACCCCATCCGAAATCCTATCCATTATTTCGTTTGTGAGTAAAATGAATATGCTTTTTCCATAATATTAGCATGATGCGAACCACTTTCATATCCCATTTGCTAAAGAATTATTAAAACTTGTGTTGGGGAAATAGGACAAAGATCGAGTCAAATCCCTCCCAACTTAAGTATTAGGAGCATCGCCTAATGGTTGACATGATTTAGGCAGAAGCATTCAAAGTCAATAGAGATTAAGAATTGTTTCAAGTCATATTTACAAGTATCAACCTGTTTGATATGCATCTTCCTTGATTTATTTGTACAGAGGTCTTGGAACATGCCTTGCCCCATATATGACTATTGTAGACTCCTGGATTGTCGATTTCATGTTCCGAAGCTGCAATTATTTCCCTTTTTTTTTTTTTTTCCTTTTTTGGGGCGATTTTAGTAATCTTCGAGAGACATTTATTCAACTAGGAGCATGATACACCGCAGACAAAAGGAAAGTATGAGATCTTTGGGTTACACTGGAAAATCCTATCACCGGGCAGACGCAAAAGAGTATACACATAAACTAGTACAACAAGACACTTTCTTTTTTGACAAAACAACGATATGCACTTTTATTAGAACTTCAAATTGACAATAACAGTTAATAGAGGCTGGGGTCTGTTGTATTCAATATAGAATATGGCTTAAGGCTCCGTAATATCAGCACTCTAGCTCGGCCACGGCTATTCCCTCATTGCAAGCAACTTTAACCTAGTAGGGCGAAAGCCACGAAAATGTGAGACAATGGATATGGAAGATTCTATCTTTGTACTGAAACTGCAGAGCCTACATGAATGTCTTTATAGTGGCAATGGAAAACCCTGGACCATCATAATAGCTTATTATTGTCAAAGCACGGATATAACGAGGAAGTGAAGCATTTAGAGCAAACATGAATGGTACCGGCGTGATCCTTTCTGATATGCAATATTCCAAATCCTTCCATGACCAAATTTCAGTGCGTGCTTAAGCCTGTATGCGACGTTATGTCGGAGTCATTCACAAAATGACAAAGAATCCAGGGACATTAACAGTCTTATCCTATGGTAACTTCTGGAAAATCTGGAAAGGATAGAGGCGGTATTTTCATTCGACTGCTGTGACTGAAGCTGCATTCTAGAGCATGCTATGACTGTGCAAACTCCCACAATGCATACCCAAAGCCATTTGCATTCCATATGCGAAGAGTCTCCTCCTCCGAACCAGGGATTACTATAGGCAGATCAGGATGCGCACATATGGCAATAACATTGTGCTCGTATCTCTGGAGTGTTTGTACACATTTTCTGCCTTTATTGTCCCAAACCTGGACTTGTTATTTGACAAATCATATATCAATTCATCTCTTTCTAGTAATGCACAGATGTATTAAACTAAGAGCAATAAAGTTTGCGAACCTTAGCAGTGTAATCATTCAAACCACTCAGTAAATAAAGCATATCAAGCGTGGAGAAGTAATCAACAAGTTTCAGCCCCTTCTCATGTGCATCCAAAGTAAACTTAAGCGCAGAGGAGTGAACATTCCAAATCTGCAACAAATGGGAAACATATTGAGAGTATAAATATCGTATTTGGAAATTGAAATATGTATTTTACTAAGAGCAAGACCTCCAAAATGAGTACTTTTATAGTTCCATCAAGTGACGCACTTGCAAAAGTGTTAGGATCGTGAAGATCAAATGCTACTCACATCACACAATGTGAATGTCCTTCAAATGTCTGAGTACGCATCCAGTTCTTCTCCCAGTCCCAGAGCTTTATAATCGCGTCATCCAATGCTGATAGCAAACAGGGAAAATAGGATGGACACCCACGCATCCGATATAATCTTTATGCACTTGGAATTCTTTGATCTTCTCCATCGTGCTATAGCCATACACACTAATAAACGCATCATCCGATGCAACAATTACCCAGTGCTTGCTAGGGATGAATTTGGCAGACCTCACTACGAATATGACGAACATTATAGATTAGGATTGACAATTCTCTGGTTTGGCATCATGAACCATCAAAAACACTTGAGCATAGACGATTTTAATCTAGTGAATCAAGAACATTCTATTGGAAACACTTTGAGCCTAATGTCATCATCTGTGACAAGCCAATTTATAGGGAAAATAGTCAGTTTTTCAACCATTCTCTCAAAATGCATATCACCATGTAGATGCTGCATATTAACATGGTGGCAATGCTGTCCTACAACCAAATAGCATTACCATTTAGAGCTTGCACATGAGAATCTTTGTACGATCCGACCTCGCATTCTCGTCCCTTAATCTGTTTTCACGCTATATATCATCATCAAATTAGATAAAATCCACTATGATTCTTTAATTAACAAAGAATGCTGACAACTTTCAAGCACATTACAAATAATTCTTCATAAAATTCAGTTTAGTCACATCAGTAAATAGAAAGAGAGGAAATATACTTCGAATAAAAATGAACCGAAAATAAGAAAGGGTAGTGGAACAAATAACATTATTTCGATAAGAATAGAAAGTCTTGTTTTTTCAAGACAACGTTCAGCATTTGTATTTTCAATAAATAACAACTTTAATCTTGATCAATCGGTGCTCTTGAAGTTATTATTGTCATTTAAATATATTGCCTTAATCACTTCGCCCTCTTGAGGTTATTCATGCTCTCGATGACATCTTATGTGAGATAAAAGTGTTTAATACATAACAAAGTTAAATTATTAGATTACAAAATTAACACACAAGTTAAGGATTGTTTTTGATTTGTTATCATTATCAATATCTGTCAAGGGTCAATCATTTGGGATCAAGATCATGCGGCGACTTAGCCTTCCTTGGATCGATGGAGTGCTTAAGCTCGCCTGCTCACCCAAATCGTAAATAGAGAAAGTCTGGAGAGAGAAATTTTGGGAGAGAATAATTTGTATTGCCGAAAAATTTGGATGGATGCAAATGAGGGGAAGAGCTCCCCTATTTATACAAGAAGCTCTCTAATAAAAACTGCTGATCAACCCTAGATCTAATAAAAAATTGCATCTCCTCATCTACTAACTATTGGCATCTATGCTAAGAATGCTCTAGAACTTAGGATAATTATTGTATCGACCATCCCTGAGAATGTCTAGGAAACCCTAGGTGACTCTGGGCAGTCTTCTTGGATAAAATATATGGTCTTTTTGTCATGGGAACCTCGAGATTGTGATACTAAACTAAAGCTTTCTCCTCTTTTTAACAAACAAAGGCAAAGAGGATTTCTATTAAAAATTTTAGGGGTGATTGGTTTTCAGTTTGATCTAGTTCCACCTAGGAACCGAGAATCGAATCGGGAGGACCGGTTTTCAACTTTTGGGACTAGGACCAGACTGAATGGTCTTCGGATCGGGAAACGATCATTTAGCCAAAAAAAATTTAAAATTCTTTAAAAAAATAGTCGTTACTATTTTAGGGTTTATTGTTATTTTTAAAAAGTGATATATATATATATATATATATAAAAGAGTTGATTCGGTCCGTTGGTCCAATTGCCTCCCGGATCTAGGAACCATATCAACGCCCCCTAGGAACTGGACCAAACCAGTCCGGTTTTACTCTGGTCTGGGTAGTTCCTGGTTGGATTGAACCAACATGCTTACCCCTAAAAAATATGAGAATGCGTACTCTTTATCAATATAAAGTCAAACGCACCGAAGGCTAACTATAATGATAAAATCAAAAGTCGATAGTTGTATATTTATGCATTGTGCAATCTGAGCACCCGAAGTTTCATTTATTAAATCAAAGACCATGGCTTCCCTCGCGGACATCACAGATCGTTTTTGGGTTCGCTCAAGCATTCCATGTACGCCTCTCGTAGCTCCATGTTCACGCCGAACTTTTTCTGGTCGGAACTGAATCATTCGAGTTCGTTTGATTAGCTTTTGAACATTTTTCTCAAGCCTCATCACAATCATTCATTCAGAAACATTTGCCTGCGAAGGCGTTGCATCGAGTATGTACTGATTACCTTGATGAGTTCCTCAGACAAGCCAGAAGCTCCGTGCAGCACCAAGGAGACTCTCTTTCTTGGACGTCACAGATTGATGGTCCTGTTCTCCCTCCTCCCTCCTCCGTCTTCCGTGATCGCTCATCGCTCTCCTCCTTCTGCTCCACTGCTTTTGCCGGTGAAAGAGAGCGTCGAAGCAACGGACGGAGGAAGACGGCAATGGCTTCGGCGGAGGCCACGGCGGTGAATCCCTACATAGGTTGCTTCTTGAGCGTAGTGTATGAGTCCGAGATGCGATACGCAGGCGTCCTCTACAGCATCGACCCGCACGACACCATCATCGGCCTCGCGAACGGTGCGATGTCTTCCGTCCCTTCTTTCATCGTCTCCTCATGGAGCCCGAGTTTCCGCTTTTCTTGTGCCGTTGTCGTCGATCGGTCAGCTCTAGGACGTGCGCAGCAATGCTTGGCGATTGTTGTGGTATGGTTGTGGATTAATGGCGTTTCGCGTGTATGTCGCTTGTAATGAACAAATGTCGAAGTTTCGATTCGTTTCGAGAAGGGAAAAAAGATTAGCGGCAAAGACTTGTGCTGATGGCTGTTGCGTTTAGACGAATGGTTAATGTGCGGAGATAGTTTCGGCTTAGCAGAAGTCACGGACCGTACGTATGACCAAAGAGGATAACTGTGCTCATGAGAGATCAAGATTTTCCTCTGGTGGATGATTGTAATTGTTCGATGATATCGAAGTTGGTGGTGAATAAATTTTGGTGATCACGCTTTTATAACATTAAGTAGCAAGTTGCAGTTCATGGGACAGTTGATTTAGAGAATAAGAGACAGTGCGATACAAAGTATCTGTGTCTGTGCTTATAGCACGAAATGCTTTTGTGAAGCTTGGCCTGAAATTCATGGCACGTTCATTTCAGGGATGCGATCTGGTATTCGCATCTCTAGTATGCAAAGATATAATAAAAACAAATGCTTTACTTTGAACTTGGATGCAATAGAGCTTATGTGGCGACTCTTCGGTATTGGGGGCTTAATGGATTCTACTTTCTGGAGTCTAGCACACTGCAACTGAGAAGGTGTACATGTTAGTTTTGTCCTGTTGATAAGCCTCATATATGCTGCATGTAATTCAAAATCATAGCTTAATCACTTTAGTGATTTCCCCATATGTTTCCACTTACCTTAAGAATATAATTTCAACTATACTTTCTTCCCAGGACTTGGGAAACAGAAGTCGGACTTAGGGTACCTAGGTGAAGCCCATCCCAACTGACGAGATCTGATGATTTTATCTGTTTGTTGGTCTTGGTGCGTTTTGTTTCTTTTAGCAAGTTTCTACTTTCTTACCGTTGCATGTTACTTCAGGTCTCAGTTGCTTTTGAAACATTTGACTGCATATTTGTTATCTGTAGACAGGTAAAAGTCACATGACAGACTAAAGGAGAGCAACAAAAATGCTTGTGCATCTGTTTCAGGAATTGCAGGTTTTATCTTCAGAGTCTCAGCCTGAAAAGGTTACATCAGACCTGCCAGATGATCCAGCCATCATACAGGTTTTGTCAACTCTATGTTCTCATCTGACGCTTGAGATGGAAACAAGCCATCTATTCTTGTTGCATTAGCTTCTCATACAGGCTATTTTCCTCCACTCTTCATCTGCATCTGCAATCACTCCACAGGCCACCACAATAAGCAGAACCAACAGTTCCAGTTTAGGAGTTCCAAATTTGGCTGTCCACCAGACTCTTTCTTCATATCAGCCCACACAGAACTCAACATCATTCAGTTCATTGCTGTCTACAAATACACTTGCTGCTGGACAGCCCATGCTATTACATGGGCAAGAATTTGGTAGGAGTACAGGGGAAGTCCCTTATCCTCAACAGCAGTAATTGGCTGGACTACCACCCGGTCTGGCTGCATATCATATTAAGCAACCAATGCAATATCCTGAAACAAATCCGTTGACAATTGGCATTTTAGCAACTCATGGATTATCTGATTTTTGAAGCCCCCTGTTATCATGGATTCTTTGACACCTGCACCAATGTTGATTCCTTCAGATCTACCATTGGGTCCTGCTTTATTGATTTCGGACACATTGCCTAATGTGGCAAAGGATTTGTTGAGTTCTAGAATAACGTCAATTTCTTTGATGGCAAAGTGTTCTGGTACTTCTGGTCTGAATATTAACCCCATACGTCAAATTATCCATGGAGCAAACTTTGTCCGAGGGTCTGGATTGGTTCCGGAAAGTCTGCCGCTAGCTATGTTCCGTATGAATGAATCAGGCAGTCTAAATCATATGGAGGATTTGAAGCCATTACCAATGACCCCTACTCAAAATTTACAAACTGGGCCCAGCCACCTTTTTCATCTCATTTATCAAGAAGTACTCATGAAGATAAAGAGGTTGTTAAATCTTTGACTTCTGGATCGCTGCCAAGGGAACCGACAGGTGCTCAGGCACCCATTTGCCTCTTCTAAAACCATATGCCAAAAAGGTTCTCATGTCTGTTGACTCAGTTCATATCTCTGATATTGTGATTCTCAAAATAGTAATTTGCATATTGTACGGTGTTAAAGTAGATAGTATACATGTCATGGCATTTGACAATGCGACTTTGGTGCCTCTGTTTTTTTCTTGATTAAGGATGTATACTGATTTCCCCTACTATAGGTTTAAGTTATTAATCATCCAACTTCAATCCCCCATCCTCAACACACAAAAAAATAGAAAGGTGGTACTCTTGTGGGCTGCTCTTTCCTGTAAACACCCAATAGGGAAAGGCTCGATTGAACCTTAATTTGTTCCCATAAAATCAACAAGATATCATTACTTAAGCTAGGACGTGCGGACCCTTGGAGTGCCATAACTTTGCACAAAGGGACACTTAAGTGCCATAACTTACGAAAGGTACACTTAAGTGCCAAAATTAAAGTAAAATGGATCACTTGAGTGCCAATCCGATCAAAATCCAGCCAAAACGGCGCGTGGCATTTTTCTAGCGAACCGAGCCCAAACGGCGCCGTTTTGCACGCTGCGTGACCAAATAATGCAAAAACGGCGTCGTTTTGGGCTAACGTGGTAAAAAATAATAAAAATTAATTATATTAAATTTAGTTAAAATATTAAAAAGATAATAATTTTAAAATTAAAAAAATTTAAAAAATTAGAAAAAAAAAAGGAAAGGGGGCGAGGCGGCGGGGATCGGCTCTTAGGCTGCCGCCGCCGCCCCGTCGCCGCCAAGGCCCGGCGACCCGGCCGGCCGGCGCGACGGCTGTGAGCCCTCGCCCGGATCGGGCGAGGGGGTCGACGGCCCGTGGCCCGGCCGGGCGAGGGCCGCCGACCCTGACGGCGAATCTGGGCGAGGGTCGCGGCCCTCGCCCGGCCATAGATGGGGGGGTCACAGCCCTCGCCCGGTTCGGTGAGGGTCGGCGGCCGGGGTCGGCGGCCCTGGCCAGGGCTTGGCGACCTCGGCCGACCCTCCCCACCGGGGCCGCCCTTCCAGGGCAGCGGCTGAGGGCTTGATCCATCGGCCCGCCTCCCCCTTTCCTTTTTTAAAATTTTTAAAATTTTTAAAATTTTTAATATTTTAACTAAATTTAATTTTAAAATTATTATTTTTTAATATTTTAACTAAATTTAATTTTAAATTTAATTAAATTAATTTTTTTATTATTTTTTTACCATGTCAAAAAGACGCCGTTTTTGCATTATTTGCCACGTCGGTGTGCAAAACGGCGTCGTTTTGGGCTCGATTCGCCGGAAAAAATGCCACGTCGGCGTTTTGGCTGGACTTTGGCCGGAGTGGCACTCAAGTGATCCATTTTTCTTCGAATGTGGCACTTAAGTGTACCTTTTTCATAAGTTATGACACTTGAAGCGTTCTTTTGCCCTTAAGCTAGTTTACTTTTTCAGAAACTTGGTATGTTTCAAAGCAGTAATCCTTGAATGCACAAAATTTTACAGACCTAGCTGTGGCAAACGTTTTTTTGGTTCAAGTGCTGGTGTTTGATGGCAGCGAATAGCTTATATATAGAGGTAGATATGAGAGCTATGGAAATGGAACTAAACCCATGTATCTGTTTTACATGATAAATGAACCTCGGCGCATCATTTGATACAAGGCTATTTCTGGATTTTATTTGCTTGTGGCTTCTTACTTGTGTCCAGAGGATTATTCTTATATAGTTATGTTATGTGGAATTTCACTTAGCCCTTCTTAATATTCCAAATACATGGAGCATCGTTCGGGAGGTTATTATTGTGTTTTTCTCCCTTCAATATGTTTTGAAACACTAGACTAGAACAAAAGCTATATTCTTTCTCTTGTTAAAGATTAAATACTTGGTTGTTATCTTGTTAAATACCTGTCTAATTTATGCTTATTTTCCAGAAACTCCAGTCCTAATACAAGCATGAGTCGTGGCGTTTCAATTGAATCAACTAATATTTCCTTCCCATTCTTTATAATGTCTCATCCATGACAAGTTTTTAATGGGAACGGCTTTAAACTTTTGGGCTATTTTTCAGTATAACAGTTGTTTAATTTTCCCCAAAAAAAATATATTTTTTGTTTTGTTTTGACTTTTGCCCAGTAAGCTATATGTTCACATTTACTCCTCGGTCCTAAAGAACTCTTTGAGTCTCTTGCTTTGCTTCCTTATTCCATTATTAAAAAGAAGCATCCGAATTTCTAGTTGCTCTGTCAACTCAGACTGCATTCCTGGAGAAAAAGGCGCTGCATCTCCTTATGAATATTATGATTTTTACTCATTCTTATCAACTGCTTTTGAAATATATTCCAGATTTATAACATCCATGTATTAGACCTCTCACGTGGTCAATTCTGTCTAAGAAGATGCATCTTAGTGAGGGAACTTGTCCATGGGTAGTAAGAAGGGTTCCAATCCTAGTTTTCTTATCTTTGACTGCATGACTTGTGCTCTTTAGATCAGTGGAAGGTGCTCTTTAGATCAGTGGAAGGACCTTTTGAAACTTTGAATCTTCTCGGCCTTCTCGTTTCTCGACACATTTTTTTCCTCCAAAACTTATTTGTTCAACATGCTTGATAGTGGTTTTGGAAATAGCTTGCACTAAAAAAAAAGCAGTTTTGTTGAAATATATCATCTGTAATGGTTGTTACATGTATAGTCTGGTTGAAAAGGAAATAGAAACCAAAAGAAGCACCCACATTTTATAGATCATGTTTGTTCTTTGCCCTGTTTTGATTGCAATTCCATTTGCTGTCCTTACACCCTCTTCCCACCTTCTTGTAGGATAATTGAAGCCAAAGATTTTATGTAAATGAGCCGGTGAAGATTATGTGCTTAGCAGTTTTCGCTTAGCTGTTGTAGATGTATCTAACTTTTTAAAGGATTGCCTTTTTTTTAATATCTCTGGAGTTAGAGTTGTCTCTTGTACTTTCTCAATTAGCCTCTTTCTGGTACTCTTTTCAAACATTACCCTTGTTGTGTGAATAATATAGAGGGCAAAGCTAACTTATGTCTTTTTGTTAATTCATAGCATTCTTTTCTCTATCCAACCTTTGTCATGTCTAAATCTCTTTGTCACAATTGGATTTTCATAGATCCTCCGCAATCTCCCTCTGCCACCTTTTGTCTGCATAATAGTGCCACTTTAGACTCTAATAACAGTCATAAAGCTAATGGCCTGGCAAAGGGAAATACAGCTAAGATTTTTCTTCCTCTGAACTTGCCAGTCCATATTCTTTGCCTTGAAATTGCCTTCCCGTTGTCTTCGTAGTTTAAAACATTTGGTTTTATCCATTACTTCAGGTGTATAAGGGCAATCTGTAGAACCATAACAGCATCACCAGCAAGTCGGCAAAAAGAGGAAAGAGGGTATTACACATTCACAGCAAATTGTCACATGCTTATATGTGTGTTCTAATGCATGTGAGTGTCTACAGCTACTAATCTCGTGAGGCCTTTCTCTCTCTTACAGAATACAGGTGCTCCTCAGCACCCTAACAATTATAAAGCTTATGGAGAGGGAAAAGGAGAGAAGGTAAAGCCTTTTTATATATATATATGAGCTTTTTCAAATTTAGCACACCATGTTGTAGGTCCCGAAGGTGTCTTGTATTCACCCCAACCACAGAAGCCCAGTGGGTTGGTTTGCCGTCTCTGCATGTCCTTATACTTGTGTGTTTCTTGTTATTGCACCGTCAACTTTCTATCAGAACCATGGGAAAGGAAAAATGGGGTATACAGATACCTCTCCATGCTCTAGTCGTTTCTGCCAACTATCACTTAATTGGAGATAGTGAAAGGTGAAGTTCATCCTTTTCAATCCATTTTACCATTTGTTCCAGATGACGAAGGCTGAGTCAAGAACAAATCAAAACACAAGCAATTCAAGGAAAGGAGGAAAGAAGGTCATAACTTGATGTCTTTTTGTTTGAGATTTCTCAAGTACTTTTCCTCTTTACCTTGAAACCTATTTACATATTATCTTTGATTATGTGCCTTTCCACATTTCCTGGGTAGTTCCAAATAGATAGATGTGACATCCTGATTTTCAGGTTCTGATTTCGATTAGATAAGTTGGGCATTTCATCGATGTGACTACAGTTCTTGTTGCGCGTGCGGAATATGGACCAAGCGAATCGGATAAAATAATCGGAATGAAGAAAAGGAAATCAGACACCGGATTTACATGGTTTGGTCCAATTATCGGAACCTACATCCACGGGGAGAGTAGTACGGAATTCCACTATAGAAACAAGCGATACACCGGAGATTACAATCACTCGAGTACTCAAACACACACTCAGTGTTTCCCAGCTCCAAATTACACCCAAATAACTCAGACAATGTTTAGCCCAACCTCACTCAAGGAATTAAACAAATTCTACTCATAAGAATTTAACTGGCTAAAACACTCGGGTATAATTTACAACGAGAAAAAATCCTCTCTGCTGAGAGCTTCTGCCTTCCAGGAAGTCTCACGACTTCTCTCACTAGCTCAGCTCTACCTTGCTTCTCTTCTTTGATCCTTTTCTTATAGGAGAAACAAGACAGAAAATGTGGACTCATTCGGCGCCCACAATCAGCACCGACGCCCACAAAAATTCACGGGCACGCATGCACACTTTGCATGGGACGCATTTAATGAAGCAGAAAACAGGCGCCCATAATCTAAGCATAAAATAAAGATGGCTGCCGTCTTCCAAGATCATCTCCACGACATTCAACTCCTTTAATTAATATTTTATCCTTTCTTTCCTTTTGTTGGCTTCAGCTCAATAAACAAATAGCAAAGGAAAACCACCGCCCGCAGCGGCGCAGCTGGCTTGGGCTCTCTCCCCCTCATGAAGGGGAGAAGTTCGAATCCTAAAGGCGTCGTTAGGGATTTTTACTTGGAGAACTCTGGTGGTGAGTCCTACAGGTCGCTCCCTAGGGTTTTCTCGCCGGCTATTGGCTTACGGGGTTCCCTAGGTTATCAAAAAAAAAAAAAAAAAAAACAAATAGCAAAGGAAAGAAACAAGGAGTTAATGAAAGAAGACAAAACAAGCCCACAATTGGCTTTAGTCTTCCACGTCCATTCACCATGCATGCACATCCATGTGCATGCAATTAAAGAGGTAGAAAAATAATGGACTTGGGAGACGTGCACATCTTTGACAAATCTATACGTGCAGAAGGCCTTCATGCTTTGCTTCTGCATTGACAATTTGCGCGTATTAATTTGCACCGAACTTTGATCAACAAATGCTCCGCGTGTGCATCAAATCTCGTATTGGGTTCAAACTCGAGACATAATTTTAACAGTTCTTTTCTCTGAGTTAGCCACTCACAAGATAACTAGACTATCCAGGAAAGCCATTAATGAATTTTTGGGCAATGGACTTAAAAATTCGACAAGGAATCGACTTCTCGACCGTGCTAATCTTTAGAGGCCATTACGGCACAGTATAAAACCGATTTGAGATCAGAGATAGGTCAGTCGACTGAGGTGTGTGGCCGATCGTGACTAACTCCACTAAATTGGAAAATTCTCGTCGACCTGCACTAGTTTCATTCTACTGTCATTTTGGTACCCTATGTCCGTATTTGAATTCTCGAGATTTTCACAATAATCGAGAGTCGCCAATGTGTTGAGTGGGTTCAAAGTGGCTCGAAAAAAATCGACCACGGGTCATTTGTCCTAAAAAGTTCTGAAAACTACCCAGTAGCCTAGGTCACGCTAAAAACGCGTCGGATTGAAAATAACCACAAATTTGAATTCGATTTCAGAAATTGAAAGTCTTGTCGTGTCATGAGTCATTCTAGGAACGTTGACTCACTTTTTGAGGAATTTCTGGCGAGTTCGGGATTTTTATGGAAAATCGTTACAGACGATGCGGAAAATGAGCGGAAACTCGAATTGGCCAATTTGAAGAGACTTTTGGCATCTGGTGTAAGAGAATCGGTGAATGGAAGTTGTTTGGGCTTTTTCTGAATTCAAATTGGACCTCAACCGGATGTGTTTGTTCAGAAAAGCGAATGCTGAGAAAAATGAAATAAAAGTCGGTTTCGAAGGCAATTCGTGAGATTTAAAGACCGTTTTATTCTGACTTTCAACGGGACTTCAATTTGGACAAGTGGATATAGAATTTGGCCTAACTTGACCAATTGCCATAGTTGTTTTGAAGTTAAGCTAAAATTAGGATTTATAGAACTCTATTTGAAGCTTTCTTTTTAATTTCAAAATCCTCTCCTTGGTCTCACCTTTCGCGCACGTTTCCTCTCTATTCTTTTCTCTGGCTTTTGCGCATGTCACCCACAGCCGACAATTCCCAAATTTAGGTACGTTTGTTTGCGTTTGTTTAAAAATTGTTCAGGGGAACAAAAATAAAAAAGTGTTTCTGTTTCTGGGAACAATTTCTGAACAAAAAAAAACGTGTTTGGTAAACTCATTTCGAGAACAAAAAATAAATAGAAACACATTTGGTAAATTTGTATAATTTTTTATTTCTTTTATTTTTCTATTTTTTCTATTTTTCTTTTTTCTTTTTCCTTTTTTCTTTTTTTTTTTTTTTTTTTTTTTCTTTTGGCCGGCGGCCTCGCCCGGAGGCACGGCGAGGCTCGCCGCCCCCAGCGAGGCCGAGCCTCGCCCGTAGCCGGGCGAGGTCGGCCTCGCCTTGGCTGGGCGAGCCACCGGCCCTCGTCGGCCGGTCGCCGACCATGGCCGAGGCGGCGACCGGCGAAAGAAAAAAGAAAGAAAATAAGAAGAAAAAGAAGAAAAAATAAAAAAGTGTTTCTCAATTGTGTTTCAGAAACAAGAAACACAAATTTTGTGTTTCTTGTTTCTGTTTCTTTTTTGTTCAGGGAACAAAGAACAAAAAATGAACAGAAACGCACCCAAACGCGTTTGTTCCTTTTGTTCAGGGAACAAAAAAACACAAAAAGTGTTTAAAAACAGAAAAAGAAACATAAACAAACATGCCCTTAGTCTTCGCGACAAAATATTAGGTGGGTTTTACACTCCACGTAGGCCAAATGTATCACCATTCGAAGGCGACACGTGGAGCCACGTGCAAATGGGTCGAGAGATTCAAAATTCGCTCGGTGCCCTCCTTTGCTCTCTCTCTTGTAGACCTGGCACACTCGATGCTCTCTCTCTCTACTCGACGTATCCGTCCTCTCTCTCTTCTCTCTCTCCCCGTTCTCCGTTCCGTTGCAGGGAGAACAAAAATTGCAGATGTGCTTCCATATGTTCTTCCCCCTCCTCTGCTCTCTCTCCTCCGCTGGTTGCTTCCATCTCCCCCACCCTGACGCTGACGCTGCCGACGCTCTTTCGCACGATGCCGACGCCCCTCCACCTCCGCCTCCGCCTCCACAAGTTGCCTCCGTCGCCCCCAACTCCGACGCCGACGCCCCTCCGCCTCGCCTCCGCCCCGCCTCCGCCTTCGCCCCTACGCTTCTGCCTCCGCCTTCGCCGTTGACGCCAACGCCGTCGCGGACACCCTTTCGCCTCCCTCTCGCGACCTCCGCTCCGCTCTCTCCCTCTTTCCTCTGCGGAGCGCCCTTGCTGTCCAACCCTGACGTCGACGAACCCCTGCTCGCGTTTTGGCCTCCCTCTCCGCGAGCGAAGGTCGCTCTGCTCGCTCTCTCTCTCTCTTTCCTCCGCAAAGCGCCCCTGCTCCTGAACATGGACGCCACTGACGCCGTCGCCTCCCGCCGTCGCCTTCCCAAGCCCCACCGATAAGCACCCCATTGGCGACTCTCGTACGTCCGAAGGTTCGTTTTTTTATTTTTTATTTGGATTCCACTTAGTAGAATTCGGTGCCATGTTAATGTTTAAGTTTATAGATACATCTGTATTGCTTTATCTCTGGGACGTGCGTCTGCGGCAAGTATCTTGGGCCATTTGTAGTCCATCTTGCCTTGAAATGGTGCTGTTTTTCTCAATTTTTCTGGCTGTTGAGCATCTGCAGATGTTGTAAGTCCGCCCTGTGGTGATTTTGTCACAATATAGGAGTGAATAAATAATTGCGTCAGTCAATGCAAGATGATATATTTCATTTGTTGTTGAAGCTTTTTCTATATGGAGTTCTGTGAAGAATTTGCAGTGCATGCTTACAATTAATATGTCTTCAGGCTTGGGTTTGGTAAAAGGAATCGAACTTTTTTAGCGCTTTACTTTGGACAGTGCTTCTTATCTGCCTAGGCACCCCATTGGCGACTCCCGTACGTCCAAAGGTTCGTTTTTTTTCTTTTTTTGGATTCTACTTAGTAGAATTCGGTGCCATGTTAATGTTTAAGTTTATAGAAACAACTTTATCTTACTTGTTGCTGACTTGCTGTGTTATTCAGATAGTTAGTGAAGATAGGAAGAAGAATGGTGCTTTGTTCATAATCTTGTGCAGTCATCACTTAATCATGTCGCTGAAATATGTAAAGCCGCAACTTTGTCCTTTGAGTTCTCTCTTGTCACCTCTCTTTCCCTTTCTTTCTTCCATTAGTTTCCCTTTTGATTTTCAATTTGCTTTTCCTCAGATGAAGATGTCCTGAGTTCATTGCATCGGTTTCGGCCCAACTTCCTCGGTGCATCTGATTCTTTTCCTTCTTATTACTATCCTTACGAGTTCCAACACAAGTGCCTTCTTGAGTGTCCACCGCCAAATGAAGATGAAGATGCAGCTGGCCTAGATGACGATCAACTTAATTCATCTGCCGACAGCAGGAAATGTGTTGCTGTGCCCTTTGTTGCCCCAAATGACTTCCAGACAACAACTGTGGCTGACAAATTGACAACTGTTGTCAAAGAGGTACAATGTCATACTTTATGTCCTCCTTTTGCAGATGCCTATGGGGTTATAAGTCTCCTTTATCTGCAATTTTAGATAAGAGCTCTTTACTCTGGAGTGGCACATGGTGATCAGCCCAAGGGTTCTACTGAGAGTGGTTTCTCTGTTAACAACGAGGGTGAATTATGTATCTATTTTCTTAAGGGATCTTGCAATTGGGGCAGTAATTGCTCATTTTCTCATTCCTATCAAGCAAAACAACCCATGTGCAAATTCTTCTTCTCTTTACAGGTTCATACTTCACTCTGACTTTAATTTCACCTTATGTAGCATGCATGTTTTAATATATAAATTTCCATTCTCAAATTTTGTGCCCACTTACCAAGTGAATGTTTGGAAATATGTTATGCTTTATCATGAATGTGATTGAAAATTTCTTTACCGGGTGACTGAAGCAAATACAGCAGTAGATGACATTGACAAGTTGGTGGCATGCTTTATATCATGTATTTAACTTCCGCGCTCCTGCAATTCATGAGACTCTGTTCACAGAATGCATATGGTGCACACTTGAGATTCATCCCCATTTTCAAAGGCATGGTTGTGTAGATCAATAGCGTGATAAACTCCCTACGTAGGTAATTGTAAATTGATCTGCTCGTGCTAAATTGTCAGCATATCAGATTCCATTGCTTTGTTATTCATGCTCAGTGGTATATGCTTCAATTAATTTCTTCTTATCTATTTATTTAATTAAATTAATCAAACTAAGACCACGAATAACACCTTTTCCATTATCTCCTGCAGTTCTTGAAATTTGTGAGAGAATTTACCTTGTTACACACGCTTGAGAGCACTGCTTGGCATCTGCTTTAGTTTTGTCAGAGTGCTTCAGTTCTTCTTGGATGCTTGCCAAGCACATAAAACCCAGTGCAGTAGGAACTTTCAAATGGTGTTCATTCTTCAGCAAGCAGCTTCTGAAGGAGTCACTCTGATCTGGAACATTCCTTTTGAGTACTTTATGTCTGAAGGTCTATAGCACTTTAGGAACACGCTCTGTTAATGCTCATTTTGAAGCCGCAGCTTTAAGCAACTATAGGCTACGGCACTAAAAATAATAACAGAAGTTATTGCAAAAATAAACCAACCTTGAGTGGGTACTTTATAAAATGGATTCTATTGATGCTTCATGGCAGTTGAAATGAAAAAAGCAAATAAATTTCTTGATTTTGTGTATGTTCCTTCTAAGAGATTAGAGGCTTCTGAGTTTAAATTGTTTGCTCCTTGTCACGATCTAGAGTTCCAAAAGCTGGTATTGGGATTGCTTGCATAAAGTACTCCTAAGAGATTAGAGGCTTCTGAGTCTAAATTGGTCACTCATTGTCTGAAGCAAGAGATTGAGAAGCTGGTATTAGGATTGCTCAAGTGTACCTGTAGCTGATTATGTCCAAGTCATGCCACACTCTCCACATATGCTCCTAAGTCTTGCTTTCATCACTGCTGCTACTTTATTCTCCCATACAAAATGCAAGCAATTCATTAATTGATTGTGTAATTGGACTTGCAGGGTTGTCAGAATGGTGATTCATGTTCTCTCTCATAATATAGGCACGTCATTTTCATCAGTGAGTAAGCCAAGTCCATGCATCGCAGAAAATGGTGATGCCGACCCAATATTACTTATTCATTTATTTCCTTTTGCTGGTGATGGGGAAATTCTCATCTTGGACGACACCAACTTTCATTTTACCTCCAACATTGCCCGCAATTATTATCCTTTAAGAATGGCTGCCCCCACATCTCTTCTTGAATCCTCCATATTCGACCCGTCTTTGACTGATGTCAAGATTATGTGGGGACTCCATCACCCATACCAGACCATCATAGGGAAATCTGCGGAGAGCCAAGTTCTGTGGAAGTCAATAAAATGCGTCTTGTGGTTCCCTGATTTTTAAATTTATGGATATGGAAAAAATTTGGAGGGACAGAGAAGTTTTGTGAAGAACTTCTTCGAGTATTTGGCGATTCGGTTACTTGCCGACACTTTATATGAAGCGCCGGTTATTCTTACCATGAATAACCTTAGGTTTTCACAACTGCGGGTAATTACTGCTACTGGAACATGGTATCATGTTTTCTCATTGCTCTGTTTGCTTGATCATAGGGTCTTGTAAAGAATCTGTGATCGTGAGGCAATTGCATGTGCACGGCAGAGAGCATACCAGTTCCATGCATGGCCACTAATCTAGATTTTCATTTTTGTTCTGGAGTTTTTCATTCCTAATCGGTAGTTACACTGATGAATTTTTCAGCTCAGTTTTGAGTCGCGGCTTTAAAAGTTCATAATAGTGCGTTCAACCCATCTTTTGTATTTATCCGTCCTAAGCCCCCGATGTTGTTTTGACGCCTTTGTGATTATTGTTCCAGGTGGAGAAGCTGGGAAGGAGCAGCTTCTTCTTTTTCAGTGGGTCATTTCCTTTCGATGAGCAGTGCTTTGGGAAATTGTCAGATTGTATACCCTCCAAGAATCCGATGGTGGTATCCAAGTCCATCTCGTATGTTTTTTGCATGTGCCCTCCTGCCGATGTCGTATCGAATGATTTCCAAGCAGGAAAGGATCAAGGTTTCCCGAGAGCTACAACCCACGAGGTGTAACTGATACTTGGGTCATTTCTTGAGAAAGGAGACAATTAGTTGTTCTCCATGGTGCTTTGAGCTCCCCCGCAGAGACACAGAGAAGACAACCTAGATACCTGGGTTGCCAAGTGTGAAGAGCAGCAACGTGACATTTTATAACAATGCTTGGTTGGCTTATATATTTGAATAAATTCGGTCATTTGATCCAGACTGTGTGCTCCCTCTTGCTTCATTAACCTTTTAGGAGAAAAATTGATTAGTCCATTTCATCTAAACAATTCCACAGGCCACAATACAACCGCATTCAATTTTGAATATGTTTTTTTGTTTTCTTTTTCCAATTTTTTTTGTGCTTATTTAGGACGTGCCGTGTTTTTCTTGAGAAATGCAGATCGAGCTTTAAGTTATGTGATGCTCAAAAGCTTTAGAACCTGAACTTCACTTTTCTTCTATTCATGTTGAGGCTCGTATGAATGCAAGCTGGAAATCATTAGCGACTTTTGGGGATTGATCGATGTGTAACACAACTCAAATGGTTTTTTTTTTTTTAGCTAACAAATGGGTTGATGTTGCCTACTTCTCAATCTAACCTTTTAACTAATGCCTCGTGGAGCCGATTCTTCTTAACAAATCAAATTAGGTTGCAAATATCTATTGCCCGAGAGCAATGGCTTGAAGAAACCTACATCCTCTTGGTTTGACTTTTCATTCCAATGATTTTCTTTTCCAATATTACCTTTATCTCACACTTCCAACCTCTACTTTTCCACAATTTATATAAGATACTCCGGAGTCTTCGCAAAGTACAAATATAAGGAGAGACGAAGACAAAAAAAATAAATAAATAAATATCGAAAAAAGCCATTCCACAAATCCTTATACTTCTATGTAATGTTCATAGATTGTTTTTTTCACTTCTTGCTCTTTTTATTTTTGTATTTTCATTTCTACATGATAAAAGCCTAAGAAAAGGGAATATAAAGTAGTTCTGGACTAGTCCATCGTCTCCAAAAATATGAGAGAAGCTTGTAGTTGAACATATCCTTTTTTAACCCACCCTGGCGTGAGCTCACATGGGTATCATCAACACCACACACAAGATGGTGACTACTGATCCCTGAGTCCCCGTGGCAATCTATCACGTGACGTTGTCAGGTGGTATTGAAAATTTTATCACGTGACGTGATCATGTGGTACTAACTGAGACTGGCTTCCCACAACTCATCGCGAATCCTCTTGTTCCATCTGGCATGCGAGGTCCCGGAGGTTGCTTCGCCACAGTTGCAATCTCATTACTGGTGAGATTGTTCAAAGAAGAAGCCTCCAAATGATTTCCCCGATTATTCTGATGGTATTGGCCTCCTCTACGTCCTCTTCCCCGGCCTCAGCCTCAGCTCCGCCCTTCCCCTGCATCGTCATGGAATCCAACTTTTCAAACTGATCCTCAACCAATAGCGCTCCCATACAGAAGTCTAACCAAAGGTCCAAATTTGCGATTTAATTTTGGCATCATTTTAGTTTTAAAATTGAGACAACACTCACCATATTCCCCTGGAAGTGAGCATCAGATTGCTCAAAAGACTCCTCAAGTTGTGCTCTGGTCGTTGCCCAGATATAGAAGCATCTTCTTCTTCCCAGGGTTCTTCTCCATCATGTCCCTTCTTCCCCCGTGCTTGAGAGGGTTTTGCCTAGAAGCGGGAAAAACCAACAAAGATGAATTATCCCAGTTTAGCAGAGTGCATTAAACCCAAACAAATCTTCAATCAATATTTTATTAAAATCTCAAATGCATGCACATAACACAGTATGAGGTGAAGATCCCCAGTCTTTGTCACCCAGCTTTCAGCAAGACCGCAGTAGAAATTACCATGCATAGAATGAGAAGTGAAGTCGAGCATACATTCGAGGCTTTGAACTAGAAAAAATTTTAACTATAAAAAATCTGCCATCCCACCTGCACTGAGCTAACACTGATTCTACAAAAAAATGTTAATCTTTAAACAGTCGCATTCATTCAAACTTTTTTTGCATCAAATACTGTGAACATGCAAGTAGCATTAATTCAGTCGCATCAAAAGCAGGATGAGCAGACCCTATATTCCTAAGTGGAAAATGTCAGTTCTTATCAGTGACTTTCTATTCATGATTTCATGATTTCATTTCTTTTCACATCACAGACATTGTCAACCTGTCAGCCATAAAAGGGAGAGGCAGCTTTGGAATGTGGTCATTTTTACGATTTGCAAAATGATGGCTACCTATTTTTTCACCATGGATTTACATAAATCTGGAAACTAATGCTTTCATGCAACTAAAGAAGAAAAGGAGGAACAGATACCCCCTGTCTATGCATTAAACGAACCCTTAGGCCGCTTCTCTAGTTCCCCTCATCATTTAGCTCTTCAACCTGCAATAATAGGACATGTACATTTTAATTTTTGATGAGAACATTATACATCATGATGCATCTTATTGATAGAGGGAGTACTCACTGTTTCTCAGCTACATTGATGGATTCATATTGCACAAAAGCATGCAACTGCATAAAATACAATGTCAGATATTAAGGACCTATCTGGATTGACATTTACTTTTTGCTTAATCTAAAACTCACACACTTTGATTCTTTCAATCCGAAACTCCTTAAAGAATTAGTAGTGTCTAGCTTGACGGGCACATAAAACCATTGTGCTATTACAGAGGAAAAGTGCTGCTCTACCAATAATATGCGGATGGGGGAAGTTCATAAATCAAACATCTTAGAAAGAGTATCACCCTTAGAGAAGTAAAACAGCAGCTCTTTTATATATTGTGAATCACTACAACCTGCACTGTTTAGGCACTCCTACCGCATACAATTCATCAACATATCCAATACCGATAAGAACATAGCAATTCGATGTTATGGCTTAAAAACTTCAAGCATTAAGTTGAAGCATCAAACCTGAATGACTAGATACTTCAGAGTTGAACCACGTGGTTGGTGCAGCTGAATCTGCCAAATATTCTCATAGGAGAGCTCAAGCTTGTAGTCCACAAAATTACAGGTTAAAAAGAACAATTTTCTCATGCCAAATCCAAATTTTACAGAGGCATTTGGGCTTGTTAAAATATGATTCATTTTGTGAAAACTCTAGATTACACTAGACTACACTTGCTTATGAATTAAGCATACTTAATAGAGAAGGAAAAAGTGGCAGCAACAATTTGTCCAAGTCAAAGATGAAGGCTCTCACGTGTTGAAGAAGTTTCTGGTGTACGTGGGCAGCAAGTACGTATGAAAGAAGAAAGCCAGCTGGAAGTTGGCTGAAAAGTCAAAAAGAGTGGCTCCTTGTACAATGTCAAAGTCGGTTGCAGCTTCTAGTCGGTGAAACTTGTCTATAAATAGGCAAGAGTACTCAGCTTTGTAAAAGAACGATAACTAGAACAAAAATGAGAGAACGTGAGTTGAGAGTACCAAAAACTAGAAACTAAGAGACAGCCACTCTATTATCTTTTGTACCTAAAAAATTCTTGAATAAAATTTAGTTTATGCTTTTATTTATTTCTCACTCCCTTGCCATATTTCATACACACTTGCACACACATGCTTCCGCAAAATCCAACAGTGGTATCAGAGCCACGTCTTTGGTTGGTATAGAGCGTTTGTCCTAACCATCCGTTCCCAAAATTATCCATCCAAATTTTCAACAACTAAACTATGGCCAACTCTACCTCATCATCATTTCCTATTCCTATCTTTGATGGGAATAACTATGATTATTGGAGCATCAAAATGACCACGTTCTTGATGGCCCAAGACTTATGGGACATCGTTGAAAGTGGTTATGAGATTTCGCAAGAAGGTGCAAGTGTTCCAAAGGATCTACTACAAAAGGATGCAAGGGCTCTATACTTTATTCATCAAGCACTCTCGGAAACAGTATTCCCGAGAATAATTGGAGTGAAGACTATGAAGAAAGCTTGGGAGACATTACAAGAAGAATTTCAAGGCACTGAACAGGTACGAACTATTCAACTTCGGACTTTGAGAAGGGAATTTGAGAATTCTAAGATGAAAAATTATGAGACTGTTCAAGAATATTGTGGTAGATTGAAACAATTGGTAAATCATATGAGATCTTATGGAGATGATATTACTGATCAGAGGGTTGTTGAAAAAATATTGGTGACACTCACTAGAAAATACAATTCTATTGTCACTACTATAGAATCATCGAAGGATTTGAAAACCCTATCAGTGAGTGAGCTAATTGGCTTTTTAGAAGCATATGAAAAAAGATTGCAAGTACAAGGAGAAGATACAGTTGAAAGTGCTTTTCAGTCAAAAATGAACATACGGTCTCATAATTCTAAAAGTAGTGGAAGAAGCTCATGGAAAAATAGAAGAGGAGGAGAAACTACTTGGAAGGAAAAATATCCAGTTTGTGGTATTTGCAAGAAAAATAATCATTTGGAGAAGGATTGTTGGTTTAAAAATAAACCACAATGCCGCTCTTGTAAAAGATATGGCCACATAGAAAATTTTTGTCACTCTAAAATAGATTATAGAGCGAATTATGTTGAAGAAGAAAAAAGAAAAGAAAAGGAAGAAGAAAAGTTAGATAATTTATTCTATACAGGCCAAGTGGAAAAAATGAGAAGAATGATCCATGGTATATTGATAGTGGGTGTAGCAATCACATGACGGGAGATGAATCTATATTCACCAATATTGATACATCGGTAAAAACACAAGTGAGATTGGGTAATGGTGAATCGGTTGATGTAAAAGGAAAAGGAACTATAGCTATTGAAACTAAGAAAGGCCCAAAGTACATTCATGAAGTATATTTGGTTCCTAGTCTTGCACAAAATCTACTTAGTGTGGGACAAATGATTCAGAATGGGTATTCTTTATACTTTAAAGGAGATACCTGCACTATCTATGATAAATATAAGAATCATGTTATTGCCTCTGTGAAAATGGAGAACAAGAATTTTCCTATTCGATGGAAATATGTCAAAGATATAGCTATGAAAGCTCAACTTGATGATTCATGGCTATGGCATCGGAGATTTGGCCACCTCAACTTTTATGGGATAAAAATTCTCCATTAGAAAAATATGATGAGAGATTTTCCAGCCATTACAGAAATTTCAGATGTTTGTGAAGGCTGTCTTCTTGGAAAGCAGTAGAGGAAGTCCTTCCCGTCTGGAGGCACATGGAGAGCTAAGAAGCCATTGGAACTTGTCCATACGGACGTGTGCGGTCCGATGAGGACACTTACACCCAACCAGAATAAATATTTCATCCTATTCATTGATGAGTACACTAGAATAATGTGGGTCTACTTTCTTCAAGAAAGATCGGAGGTTTTCTCTATTTTCAAGAAATTCAAGAACCGCGTCGAGAATCAAAGTAGCCGCAGAATCAAAGTCCTAAGGAGCGATAGAGGCACGGAATATAATTCAAGGGAGTTCAATAAATTCTGTGAAGATGAAGGAGTCCATCATCAACTGACTATTGGCTACACTCCAGAGAAAAATGGAGTAGCAGAAAGGAAGAATAGAACCGTCATGGAGATGGCGAGATCCATGCTAAAGGAGAAAGGTCTTCCCAACACTTTCTGGGCAGAAGCAGTTTATACTGCAGTATACTTGTTAAACAGGTGTCCAACTAAAGCTGTTCAAAATAAAACACCAGTCGAAGTATGGAGTGGACGGAAGCCTTCAGCAAAGCATCTCAAAGTGTTTGGATGCATTTGCTACGTTCACATCCCTGATAAAAAAAAGGAGCAAGCTCGATGAGAAGACGGAAAAATGAATATTCATCGGCTATAGCGATCAATCAAAAGGCTATCGGGTTTATAACCTAAAAACTAAGAAGCTCATGATCAGTCGAGATGTCGAGTTCGACGAGAATGCTGCTTGGAATTGGGATGAAGAGAAGATTGAGAAGAAGTATGTCAACTTACCAGACATACCTCCTGCACGTGAGGAATCAACACCACAGGAAGAAGGTGGAACATTGGATTCCTCCACTCAAGACATAACACCACCATCCTCTCCAAGCCCAGCACAAGAAGAATCTACTTCTGAGTCTCCTATACTAAGGGTAAAGTCTCTAAGGAAAGTATGAAACATGCAATTTTATGTCCTTAGAACCAGAAAATTGTGAAGACGCTTCCAAAGAAGAAGTTTGGATTAAAGCCATGGAGGAAGAAATTAAAAATGATCGAGAAAAATGAAACTTGGGAGCTTGTCGATCGTCCCGAAGATAAAGAAATCATAGGCGTAAAGTGGGTCTACAAGACGAAGCTTAATGTGGATGGATCAATTCAGAAGCATAAGGCAAGACTCGTAGCGAAAGGATACTTGCAACAACCAGGTATTGACTATACTGAAACTTTCGCACCTGTTGCTTGCCTTGATACTATCCGGGCACTCATAGCTCTAGCAGCACAAAAAGAATGGAAGATCCATCAACTAGATGTAAAGTCAACATTTCTAAATGGATATCTTCAAGAAGAAATTTATGTAGCTCAACCAGAAGGCTTTAATGTCAAAGGCAATGAACAAAAGGTCTTAAAGCTTAAAAAAGCATTATATGGGTTAAAACAAGCACCACGAGCATGGTATAGTAGGATTGACGACCAAGCAAGGATTCAGGAGGAGCATGAGTGAACCAACACTCTACATCAAGACCCAAGGTAATTTTGACACACTTATTGTCTCTCTATATGTGGATGATCTCATATATACAGGGAACAATGAGACAACGATTCAAGAATTTAAAGAAGAAATGATGAAGACATTCGAGATGACGGACTTGGGCTTGATAAACTATTTCCTCGGTATTGAAGTCAATCAAGATGAAGAAATTTTCATTTCGCAAAAGAAATATGCAGAAAAGTTTCTTGAAAAAATCAAGATGAATAATTGCAAAACAGTGGCAACACCACTTGTGATGAATGAGAAATTATTGAAAGAAGATGGAGCTGAAAAAGCTGATGCCTCCCTCTACAGAAGCCTAATTGGGAGTCTACTATATCTTACTACTACATGGCCAGATACTATGTACGCGACAAGTTTACTATCATGGTTCATGCAGAGTCCAAGCCAAGTTCATTTTGGAGCAGCCAAGAGAATTCTAAGATACTTAAGAGGAACCACTGATTATGGCATTTGGTATCGACCTAGTGCAACAGCTAAGCTAATCGGTTATACTGATAGCGATTGGGCAGGATCATCTGATGACAGGAGGAGCACCACCGGTTATGCATTCACATTAGGTTTTGGAATATTTTCATGGACATCTAAAACAAGACTCAGTGGCACAATCTACTGCAGAAGCAGAATATGTTGCAGCTGCTACAACTACCAGTCATGCAATATGGCTTCGAAGAATTTTGGAAGACATTGGAGAACTACAAGAGGAATCAACACCAATATTTTGTGACAACAAGTCCGCGATAGCAATATAAAAAAATCCAGTCTTTCATGGAAGAACGAAACATATTGATATAAAATATCACTTCATTCGTGAAGTGCAAAGCAAAGAAGAGATCGAGCTGAAGTATTGTAAGACTGAAGACCAAATGGTGGACATATTCACTAAAGCACTACCAACAACAAAATTCGAGACATTGAGAAGCATGCTTGGAGTATCACAAAAATGAATCAAGGAGTGTTAAAATATGATCCATTTTGTGAAAACTCTAGATTACACTAGACTACACTTGCTTATGAATTAAGAATATTTAATAGAGAAGAAAAAAGTGGCGGCAACAATTTGTCCAAGTCAAAGATGAAGGCTCTCACATGTTGAAGAAGTATCTGGTGTACGTGGGCAGCAAGTACGTATGAAGGAAGAAAGCCAGCTGGAAGTTGGCTGAAAAGTCAAAAAGAGTGGCTCCTTGTACAATGTCAAAGTCGGTTGCAGCTTCAAGTCGGTGAAACTTGTCTATAAATAGGCAAGAGTACTCAGCTTTGTAAAAGAACGACAACTAGAACAAAAATGAGAGAACGTGAGCTGAGAGTACCAAAAACTAGAAACTAAGAGACAGCCACTCTATTATCTTTTGTACCTAAAAAATTCTTGAATAAAACCATACCAGAGATTCTTATTATTAGCGAGAGAAATAATATATTCGCCATCAAATTTATCAGTAAATTGAACATGTTAAGAAAAGTAAGGACAAAAGAGATTACCTAGAGAACTCAAACTTAAACACTGACTAGAAACTAAACATGCTTTGTAACAAAATTCCCAAAGAGCTAGAGAATGCAAAAACAGAACCTGATATAGAACAAAATGAAACACATGCCAAAAGATTGCTGATTCTAATTGACTTTACTAGTCAATATGCCCATGAGATCAATTAGAGATTGATTATATACAATCTTGCTAAAGCGAAGTCTCTTGACCCCAAGAAAAACTTAATGTCAAAAGGAACGACACACTCCTTGTATCAAACGAACATAACTAAATTAAATGAAACAACGCATATGACCAGCTACATGCAGTCAAAGCCATGAGTTTCATGGGGAACAGTCAGCCAGGTATTAGCTATCGAGATGGATGCTGAAAGGACCAATTTATCATAATTCATAAACCAAAAAGCACAAGGGGGAACACATCTTAAACAAGTAGGCGTATGATATGATTGAAGGAGCATTGCATTTCTAATCAGAAAGCACTTCCATTCCCATAATGCACCTGCATAATCTAAAAGAACAACATAGAAATTAAATATGCCAAAAAGCATGCTCAAATATATGCAGTAGACATCATACCAGATTAAAAGAATTAGACACTAATCAAAGCAAACTGAAGAGTATAGAAACAAAGAGGGGAAATATCCACCACGACGGATGGCCAATCCACTATCCTCAATATATATAGATGAAATTGATACGTGCATCATAACAGCAAAGAAACAATCGCTTTGAGGATGTCAATTCCTAGAACATTGACCGACACAATTATTTATTCACTTCTATATTGTGACAAAATCACCACAGGGCGGACCTACAATATCTGCAGATGCTCAACAGCCAGAAAAATTGAGAAAAACAGCACCATTTGAAGGCAAGATGGCCTACAAATGGCCCAAGATACTTGCTGCAGATGCACGTACAAGAGATAAAGCAATACTGCTGCAGATGTATATATAAACTTAAACATTAACATGGCACCGAATTCCACTAAGTAGAATCCAAAAAAAAAAAAGTCAAAACGAACCTTCGGACATACGGGAGTCGCCAATGGGGTGCCTATCGGTGGGGCTTGGGAAGGCGACGGCGGGAGGCGACAGAGTTGATGGCGTCCGCGTTCAAGAGCAGGGACGTTTCACGGAGGAAAGAGAGAGAGCGACCTTCGCTCGCGGAGAGGGAGGCCAAAATGCGAGCAGGGGTTCATCGGCGTCGGGTTGGACAGCAAGGGTGCTCCACAGAGGAAAGAGGGAGAGAGCGGAGCGGAGGTCGCGAGAGGGAGGCGAAAGGGCGTCGGCGACAGCGTTGGCGTCAGGGGCGAAGGCGGAGGTGGAGGCGTCGGCGTTGGAGTCGGGGGCGACAGAGGCAACCGATGGAGGGGCGTCGGCGGTTCACTGGAAGAGAGGCGCGACTTCGAGGAGGAAAGAGAGAGAGAGAGAGTGGACTGGGAGGTGGTGAAAGGGAGGCGGGGCGTCGGGTTCGGGGGCGGAGGTTGAGAAGTCGGGGCAACAAAGGCAATCGGCGGAGGCGGAGGTGGAGGGGCGTCAGCGTCGCGCTTCGCTAGAAAAGAGGCACGACTTCGCGGAGTGGGGAGAGAGAGAGGGAGCAGAGCGGACGTCACGAGAGGGAGGCGGAGGAGCATCGGTAGCGTTGGCGTCAGGGTGGGGAGCGAAGGAAGCAACTAGCGGAGGAGGGAGAGCAGAGGAGGGGGAAGAGCATATGGAAGCACATCTGCGATTTTTGTTCTCACCGCAACGGAACAGAGAACGGGGAGAGAGAGGAGAGAGAGGAGGGAGACGGTCTACAGAGGAGAGAGAGCGTCAGAGCGTATGTGCAGAAAAGTGGGCTAGGTCTACAGGAGAGAGAGTAGAGGAGGGCGCCAAGCGAATTTTGAATCTCTGACCCATTTACATGTGGCTCCACGTGTCGCCTTCTGAATGGTGATACATTTGGCCTATGTGGAGTGTAAAACCCACCTAATATTTTCTCTGTGTGTGTACTTTTCAGTGAATCCTTTTCCCTTTTGCTGCCTTCTTCTTTCTTTTGCTCTGCACCTTGTCAGAGAAGAAAAGAAATACCACATTTTTGTGGACTTCTTCAATGGACGAGAAAGAGGGGTTCCTTTTTATTTATTTTTTCCTCCTTCTTTTCATGCGTGCAGGACACCCCATTTATATGCAAAGGAAAAGAGTCCCTAGATGGAAAAAGCAAAATTTCATTCTTCTTTTTGATCGCATCTCACACGGCCAAGGCACAATTTTCTCGATTTTATTTTATTTTCCTTCCTTTGCTCACACCCATTGACGATTGAAAATCTGGTGTTTTTTATTATTATTTTAAAACATATATATTGCCCAAAGATTAGTACCAAATATATATCCCACCTATAATATTCCCTCGAAATCTTCCAATTTATTGCGAAATATATCTCTCAGTGTGTATATTGCATGCATATATGAAAGATTCACCAAATATATCAAATCATCATTCCTTATTTTGGTCATGCGCCTAAAATTATATTAATTAATTTTTTTTTGAAGGCTTAAAAATTAATCCGTAATTTTTCTATGCAATGAATAAACGACAGGATCGTCAAAATTTAGGTGTCAACAGCTACCCCTCTTTGAAGGTGAGCTCATAGAGGTTGCCTTCAAAGACAAATTGAAACCTAAATTTTGATCATGCACATGCAATGAATGATTTTTTTTTTTGGAAAATGAATCTCATTTTGAAATGCAATACTAATGCAAACAATAAAGAAACCTATCTGGAATGACTTATCTTTTGGGAGGTAGAACAATTCAAGATAATTGGTATTACATGTTCAGAACTCGTACATTTCTACGGTCGTCCAGAATAGTAACAGGGTTTTATAAGAAAGCTGTTTTTTAGGACCCGTACCTTTTTACGGTCACCGGTATGAGAGTATTTGATTGTCTAGGACCAGAACCTTTCTTCGGTCGCCTTGACGGAAAAAATTGTTTTTCCAAGACTTGTACCTTTCTACAATCGCCTGTTAGAGTAATAAATATTGTCTAGGACCCATACCATTCTACAATCAGCTAAACGGGAAATCATTTTCCAGGACCCGTACCTTTCTACGGTCGCCTGTTAGAGCAGCAAATATTGTCTAGGACCCGTACTTTTCTACAGTCCCCTAAAATGAGGTTTTGCTTGACTAGGACCCGAACCTTTCTTCGGTCACCTAGCATTGCAGCATAAATCATCTGATCAGGACCCAAACCTTTCTTTGGTTGCCTTAATCAAACTGAATCTGGAGAAAAATCTTTGGGGGAAAGCTCGACCGAGTTGAGTGTCGATGTACTTGAGAGAGAATACCTGTACAATGACAAGTATTTAGAGTATGGGTAGAGATATACTTACCTAGTGATATCTCTGATTCTTGGGGATATGTCTCCTGTAAAACCTAGTCATAAGAAAGGTAACATGCATTTGTGGTCACAAACAACACATGTATTAATTCAATCTTGCATCACCTAATTTCTATTAGGAAGAATTAAGAATATTCCAATCTGAACACATGAGTGTCATAGATGTGTGAAATGAGGGATCTTTTAGTCTAAAATGACTTTTCACTCATCATCATTAAAAGGGCTATTTCGTCCTGACCTTTGATGCAAGTATCTAACAATCACTCTATTTCACTATTATCATGCCAAACAAGGATCTGAGCAATTTCGCAAGTGGTACGACCTTACCAATCTGAGAGGTCTTTAACAGGGACCGTAATGTGAGCTTGGTTAATGGCTTAACAAAGAGGACTCTTTGAGTTGAGGCTATTGAAAAATGATATTCCGCAATCATTTCTGGGTTTACAAGTCAAGAAACATACGAAATGAGGTAGAAATTGTCTTATTTGCACTTCTTCGAGCAATGCTTTTAAACATATGAACTTTTACGTTTATTCAAGTGCCATAATCTGAAGAGACTTTGCAAGGGACGTAACGCAGGGTTGGTTTATTTGTGAGAAATGAAAGGATTGTTAGGCTCAAAAAATGTTTAGGGAGGGTCAGAGTTGGTGATCATCTAACATTTCCACCAATATTCTTCTTCACCATCGAGGATTTTCTTCCTATCAAAACTCCATTGATTGTAACATCTCATCATTTGAGTTCTTTAAGTATCGCCTCACTGGGAATACGACTTGCTACAACCAATGTTTGATTTTTCTCTTTGGGCATTGGCCTTACTTTACCAGGCATACTATTTTTTCATGCCCCTTATTCTTCGCACTTATTTTGGTTTCTTGGACTCACAAAGTCTTCGTCTTCTAACGACATTCTAGACCATGCTACTTGAATGACTGTCTTTTGCCTTGCCCTAGTGTGGAGGATAATCACCAATTGGGTTTAATATGAAATGAATTCAAAGGCTCAAGTGGGCTATGCAATGGACAAAAGTGTGTAGGATAAAGAAAGAAGTGCTCTTCGTCATCCTAAAGCACTTAAATTACCACATAAGTTGCACTGCAATAGCAATATTTGAAGATTGATGCAAGTGTGAGCAAGAAGATTTCTACCATTTATTTCAAATTTGCCCTAATATGGGATGATCTTTGACAGGGATAACTTAAAAACTCTTCACGTGTGTAGGCTCAAAAGGGCTAAACGATGGGTATATCTGTAGTGTTTTGGGTAGAGAAAGAAACTGCCTCTCATCACCTCGGTTGATGCACCCTTTGTGAGATAACCCTTTTGCTTGTGGGCATGAAATTTTTCACTCAACTCACTGGGGATTGCTGTATGAAATAGTGTATGGAATAAGGCTTGCCTTTCATCATTCCGACATATCCCATTTGACAAATTCAATTTATCTTATACAATTCATCGAGGAAACCATTGCCTTAGACTAAATGGCCATGCAAGATTTGCAACAAATGTGAACAATTTAATTTGCAACTCATTGAGGCAATTTATTCATCATAAAAAATGTTTGCAAACATAGCAAATTCTATCATGGGTAATACTTCTTGACAGCATCAGAGTTAATAGGATTAGAAAACTCACGACCATCCATTTCTGCTAAGATCAAGGCACCTCCAAGGAGTACCTTCTTCACTACATATGGCCACTGTAATTTAGAGCAAACTTGTCCCCGGGATCTAGAAAAATCGGCAATAACTTCCTTAAGACTAAATCATTCACCTTGAAATGTCTCGGCCGTACCTTTCGGTTGAAGGACCTGGCCACTCTCTGTTGATAAGTTTGGCTATGGCAAAGAGCCTTTAGTCTTTTCTCATCAATCAAGTTTAACTGTTCAAATCTTTGTTGTGACCATTCTGCCTCTGACAACTCCACTTGGGATAAAACTCTTAGAGAAGGAATTTCCACTTCCACGGTCATAATTGCCTTCATTCCGTACACCAGAGCAAAATGGGTTGCCCTAGTAGAAGTGCGGATCGACGTCCAATACGCCATTAGTGCGAAGGGTAATCTGTAATGCCAACCTCGATAATTCTCGGCTGTCTTAGCCAAGATCTTCTTAATGTTCTTATTGGCTGCTTCAACAGCCCCGTTCATTTGAGAGCGGTAAGGGGACGAATTCAGATGCTTGATCTTGAACTCACTAAACAACTCACCAACAAGTTTGTTGTTCAAATTTGTCCCGTTGTTAGTGATGATTGCTTCCGGGACGCCATAGCGAGTACTTATGTCACGTCTGATGAACTTCGCAACATTGCAAGCGGTGACATTTGCAAAGGATGTAGCTTCAATCCATTTGGAGAAATAGTCTATTGCCACCAAAATGAACCGATGCCTATTTGAAGCCTTAGGATTTATTGGGCCAATCACATCAATGCCCCACATTGAGAAGGGCCATGGCTCGAAAAACTCGTGCAGCTCAGTTGGAGGAACATTTATCTTATCTCCATGAATTTAACAACGGTGACAACTTCGAACATGCTAGATACAATCATTTTCTAGTGCGAGCCAGTAGTAGCCTAATCTCATAATTTTCTTAGCTAACATGTGCCCATTCATATGAGGGCCACACACTCCTTCGTGCACTTCTTGCATGATTTGAGTGGCTTCAGCTGCATCTACACACCACAACAAGACTGAATCATAAGATCTCTTGTATAAATTCTCACAACTGAGGAAAAATTTTGAGGCCATCTTGGTGATGTATTTTCTATCAGCCGGAGTACTTCCCTCAGTGAATTCCTGTTTTTAAATGTAATTTATGATATTGTAATACCATGGTTTTCCATTAGGTTATTCAATCACGATCATATAATAAACCGGCTTCAGCAAAACCTCTATTTTCAGCAGCTCGACTTCTATCTCGTCAGTGACTTGCAACATAGATGACAAAGTTGTGAGTGTATCCACAAATTGATTATGAGACCTTGGCAAATATTCAAACGAAATTTCATCGAACTCCTTTACCAGATCTTCTAAATACTCGTGATACGGGAGCAATTTGACGTCCTTAGTCTTCCATTCACCTACGGTCTGAAGTATGATTAGTGCAGAATCTCCGAACACTTTTAACTTAGCCATACTAATCTTGATTGCAGCTTGAAGCCCGAGGATACAAGCTTCATACTCAGCTACATTGTTAGTGCATGAGAATATCAATTTTACGGCTACTGGATGGTGTTGTCCGTCTGGGGATATCAGAACTACCCCAGTACCAGAACTGAATAAGTTTACGGCTCCATCAAAGAACATTGTCCATGAATCTTCACTTACATACAAAAGACAGTCATCTAGGAAACGGTCATCATTATTTGAGACTCCTGGATTCTCGGCCAATATATCAACGATCACTCAACCCCTAACCGACTTTTGTGGCATGAATTGCACATCAAATTCTGAGATTAAAATTTGCCATTTAGCCAACCTATCTACCAAAGCTAGCCAATCAAGTAAGTACTTGATAGGATTGTTCTCAGTCACGAGAAATGTCTGGTAATGTAGTGTGTACTATCGGAATATATGCAATACCCACACTAATGCAGCACAAGTCTTTTTAGTATCAGAATATTTCTGTTCTGATATAGTGAACTTTTTACTCAGGTAATAAATGGCTCGTTCTTTTTTATCAAAGGGACTTTCCCGAGCCAACATTGTGCCCAATGATTCACTATGAATGGTGGGGTAGAGAATCAAAGGATGCCCCAGTAACGGCGGGACAAGAATTGGTGGATTCATCAAGTATTGCTTCAGCTTGTCGAACGCTTCTCGACACTCATCATTTCAGTCAACTTGCGCATTCTTCCTTAAGAGCTTGAAGAATAGCTTGGCAGTTCTGAAAAGTTGGGAAATGAATCGAGCAATGTAATTCAATCTTCCCAAAAGGCTCTGAACTTCTTTCACCGTTGACGGAGGTTGCAACTCACATATGGCCTTAGCTTTAGATGGGTCGATCTCAATCCCTTTACTACTAACAATGAATCCGAGTAATTTACCAGATGTTGCTCCGAACACGCATTTAGCGGGATTTAGATGAAGCTTGAACTTACGGAGTCGATCGAACAACTTCTTCAGGGTTTCGACGTGGCTTCTTCTAGGTCGGATCTTTGCAATCATATCATCAACATAGACCTCAATCTCCTGATGCATCATATCGTGAAATAATGCTACCATGGCTCGTTGGTAAGTTGCCCTTGCATTCTTGAGTCCGAAGGACATGACCTTATAATGAAAGATTTCCCACGGAGTGATAAATGCAGTTTTCTCCTTGTCTTCCCCCTTCATCTTTATCTGATTGTACCTGGAAATACCATCCATAAATGAGAACAGTTCAAATCCAGCAGTACTATCCACAATGACATTTATGTGTGGTAATGGGAAATCATCCTTCGAGGTGGCCTTGTTCAAATCCCGATAATCAACCCAAACCCGGACTCGACCGTCTTTCTTCATCACCGGTACGATGTTAGCCACCCATTTTGGGTATTATGAGACTTCAATGAATCCCATCTTCAAAAGCTTCATTACTTCTTTCTCTATCTTCTTCGAGAGCTCAGGTTTAGTTCTCCGCAACCTCTGCTTCTTAGGCGGCATGTTCGGATTAGTAGGCAAGCAATGCTCAACGATTGACGGGTCTAAACCAAGCATGTCAATGCAGGCCCATGCAAAGACATCTTGATATTTTTTCAGTAACTGAATTAGGCACTCGGCCTCATCTTTGGAGAGATTTGCCCCAATTTTCACTTCCTTGGCTTCTTCTGTATCACCTAAATTAATAGTGACAGTTTGTTCAGATGTAAGAGTTTTGGCTTTTTCATATTATTCCTAGCTACGCCGCAACTCAATGGAATTTTCAATCGAGTCTTCGGAATCATCATTATCAGTGCCTACTTGGATTGGACCGTTCCCATGCCCTTGCATGCCATAAGACCATTCATGAAACAAGAGGTAAATGAATCAAAAAGACAAACAGGGTAAACCAATTTTTTTCTTTTCTTCTTTTTTTCTTTTTTGAAATTCTTTTCCAAAAACATTTTTTGAAACATTTTGACACGAGAATGCATGATGAAACCCAGGCCTCAGAATTCTCCTTGGATTTTTCTTTTCTTTTATCGGTTGGATGTTATCATCGGGCTGGTTTGGTGTGCCTCATCATGCCCTCAAAATAAAACTTGTAATTTTATTGAAATTCATCATTCAATTACATTTATTGAATGGAAAATGCAATATTCAAGCCCTAAAAGGAAAGCGAAGAAGAAGAAATCGAAAACAATTCCTAGAAAGCAATTAAGATTCCCACGCAGGGGGAATGTGCAAAAGTAATAAATAAGTTACTCTTGTGGGCTAGGGCCCATTTCTTCTAGGGGTCCTTCGTCAATGGCCCCTATGAGGAGGTCATCTAACAGACTTGTGATTCCTTCCAATGCATCATCAGAGTTCTTTGTCTTTGGAGGTGTCGGATCATCCATGCCACCCCATCCATCTAGGACTATGTCATGAGAGTCAATGTAAAAGCTAGAAGGAGCCGAATACTTCACATAATAGTTTATTTTGCCGCTTGGCTATCCTAGGTGTCCATCACTTCTACTCCATCTTGCATCATTCTAGGAGGGCCAGGAAATGTTTCGCAAATGTTGGGAGGTAACAAGTTTTGCCTCCCCCGCCCTTGCTCAGGTGGCAAGTTTTGTCTTTTTTGTCTCTACCCTCCAGAATTTTCTCCACCTCTTCCATGGTACCCTAATCCAGTAGAAAGGGACCTCCAATGCCTTGACCCCTCCTTCCAAGACCATGGCCAGGAACAAAACCATTCCCAACCATAACCCTTCCCACCATAAAGGCATCATCTGAAACCTCAGGAGTGGGTGGCGACGAACCTCGAGAAGCAGATATGGTGGACAACAACTCAAATGAGTTGTAACTTGATTCGAACTTGAAATTTGGCTCTACATAGGGAATAGCCATCTCATGATAAATTCGATGGTCTTTTTCGCCATAAACAATGACCAGCTTCCTTTTGACCACGAACTTCACACTTTGATGTAGACTTGATGACACCGCTCTACCAATATGTATCCAGGGATGACCTAGCAGAAAATTAAATGCGATAGGGATGTCCATCACTTGAAAGGGGATGTTGAAAACGACCGGCCCTATTTGCACATCAAGATGGATTTCCCTAATCACCTCCTTCTTTGTCCCATCAAAAGCTCGCACGGAAGTCTTTGTAGCATGTAACTTGGATGGGTTTATCTTGAGGCGGTGAAGAGTGGTTAATAGATATATATTTAGAGCGGATCCATTATCAATGAGCACCTGGGACACATGAGAAGACTTATGTTTGATGGATATATAGAGCGCCTTGTTATGTCCCCTACCTTCAATAGGGAATTCTTCATCAGAAAAAGCAATACAAATTTTGAGAATAACCGATCCCACGAATTCCTCTAACTTGTCTACCTCAATCGTTTCTGGTACACGAACTTCACTCAGCGCCTTCATCAAAGACTTTTGATGTGTAGGGGATGTTAGCAAGAGTTCGAGCAAAGAGATCTGGGCTAGCATCTTTCGCAACTGGTCGACCACATTATACTCACTCGCTTTGATCACATCCATAAATTCTTTAGCCTCTTCATTAGTGACAGGCTTTGCAGGTTAGGCGTTAGCTTGAGCATAAGTCCGACCAGACCTTGTAACTAGGTCAACATCTAGGTCATAGGACCAAGGCATTACTTTATTGTCAACATACTCATAAGGTTGAGGTATCTCAATCACTATTACTTCATCGGGTGCGGGGATCTCAATAGACAATTCTGCATCTCCTAGTGGAGGCATATCCATAGCAAAGGATCCATTTCATCCTTATTAGCATCAAGTGCAGCCTACTCCTCCTCCCAATCGATAACATGGGAAATAGTGGAGACTATGCAGTTGTGATCAGCATACACAATCATATCATCATCCACCATTTTGGTAACTCTTTCTTTCATTAGTGATAGGGGAATTACCTCATGATCTAGATAATATCTAGCTCTCACCAGTCCATTATAGGCATCCGCCACATGCACTTTTAGGTTCTTGGTTCGACCGGCGTTAGACTCCAGAATAGCATTCACCTTACCTTCATGCTTCGGTAATAAATTTTTTTGGACATTTGGCCAAGCAGTTTGGAATGAAAAGGCCTTTTGTGTCTAAGAGATTTTGGATTCGGTGCTTGAGGGTGAAACATTCATCAGTTGAATGTCCTAATTCACTGCTGTGGTAGTCACACTTCTTTGTCGAATCATAACCACGAGTGTGCTCGCGATTAGGATGCTTCGGCTCGCTAGTAAGCAAGCATTTCTTCTGGAGGATTGCCAATACTTGGGATGGAGATTCGGGAAGAGGAGAGAACTGCTTCTATTATTTGACTGGACAAATGATTGACGGCCAGCAGTTTGTTGTTGCCTTCCATTCACTTGGATAGCCGAGGTGCGATTGGTATTTTCTTGGTTGTAAGCCACATTCACATCTACAACAGCCTCTTTCTCATTCTTGATAGAAAACCTTTTGTTAGATGGCTCAGTAAATCATCCTTCTCTTAGCCCCATTTCAATTTGTTCCCCCACAAGAATAAGTTGGTTGAAGTTCTCGACGTATGTGTTAGCCATCCGGTTATGGAACTCAAATGGGAGTCTTAATGAACAACTTCATCAACTCTTTGTCAGGAGGCTCATGAGTGATTTGAGCTGTCAGATTTTGCCACCTCATGGTATACTCCTTAAATGACTCACTCCTCTTCTTCTCTATTCGCTCAAGATCTTCTTGGGAAGGTGCGATGTCCATATTAAACTTATACTGCTTGAGAAATGCATCGGCCACTTCATTCTAAGTGTTGAGGAGATTTACATTCTTCATGACGTACTAATTTAGTGCGGGTCCAGTCAAACTTGTATGGAATGATTGGATCACGAGGGGCTCATTTTTGACATGTTGGATCATGCATACATGGTACATCTGCAAATGAGCTTTTGGGCAAGAAGTAGCATCGTATTTCTCGAACTCCAGCATTTTGAACTTGTTTGGCATCTTGACCTTCTCATAGACCGACAAGTCGAACGGGAGTGAGCTCTGTGACTCCTGCAATTGTTTCTTTTTCTCCTCAAGTTTTGCAAAGCGCTCATCTTGCTCTATCTTAGGAAAACTGTCAAACTTGGCCTTTTCAACGGTGACTAGTAGTGGGTCATCCTCCAGCTCGGGCATGTCGTCATCAATTATTTGGGCCCTACTTGCCTGCTTCGGGACTAACTTGGGGAGAGCGAGTGTAGGATCGAATTCACTCGGAGGGATTCGATTTGGGCCGTCATAAGTTGCATAGAGGTGAGCAACTGTTTGAGCTAATTTTCCACATTAGCAATACGATCACGCATTTCAATTTGGTCGGCCATTTTAGCTCTTGATCATGTAATAATGGGTGAACGTGGCGGATCCGTTGTCACCTAAAATAATAAAAGAGGTAATGTAAGAACCAATAACAAGATAGGAAAATGGTCCATGACAATGGTCTAATTGCCTCATTTTATTCAAAATTTATTAGCATTTGAAATATTGAACCAAATTCCCTAAACATTGAACTAAGAATTGAAATCCAAGTCCCTAAACATTGAACTAAAAATTGAAATCAAGGTCCCTAAACATTAAACTAAGAATCAAAATCCAAAACATCTCATTTTATATGCTTCCGGGAACCCAACGCCTTGCAAAGCTTCTTATTCTCAACTTCAATCATTTCCACTTTCACTTAAGATGCTCAATTTGCGCTTGCTGAGTGGGCTTCTTAGTCACATCAGGGACTACTAGACGTAAGGCGGCAAGAATCCGGTATTGTTGGATGTAGAATGCCGCACATGGTGAATCTCCTCCTCGCCTTTCAATCTCTTAGGCACCAAAATCTTCTCTAAATGGTATTTATTCCATGCGGTAATGATTATCTGGATCTTGTCGAAGTAGTCATAGCCCGTACGAGTAAAACGAACTTGGAATAATTCTGTCTTGAGAGGCGGAGGAATTTCTTGAAGAGCTCTGTACTGACGGGCCACCCTATATGGGTAATAAGTAGCACTAGAAAGGCCCAGCAACGGGATTAGTTCATTACACTTATGAGAGAAATGAGCCTCCTCAACATAGAACCATTTAGCGTGCCAGAGAAATGCCTTAGGATTAGGATCTTTTAAAAAATTAATCTAACGTGACTACTGTTTATTTGGGGAAAAAAGCTCCAGGACCTTGAATTTTTGTATGGGATGCTTAAAATTATCTATCTTAAATTGTTTCATGAGGTGCCCAAACCCTTTTATGTGGGAGGAAAACCATATTTGCAAAAGCTTAGGAAGGGCACGCATGGTCTTTCTTCATTTTGTTTGAAACGGTTTAATGACAAAAATGTTTTAGCTAGAATCATATTAACATAATTTAACCTATCACAAACTCGGCTAACCACCCATGAAATTGAAGGATTAATGGCATTTTTCAATAAAGAAAAAAAATTACCCCAAAAAAAGTTAAAATAAAAATCCTAGCCTTTGAAATCATTGGTTGATTTGCAAAACACTTTGTCAGAAATGAAAATGGGTATGCATAACAATTAACTTTGACAACCTTCCTTACCATTTCGGCTTTGATTATCAAAAACTGTGATAACTCATAAATAGAATCTATGCCGATAGGCGGCCTAACAAGTTCCTTTTCAAGAGGCATTCCAATGGCAACACTATATTCCTCTAATGTTGGGGTTAGCTCGTACTCACCAAATATGAATGCGGAAATTTGTGGACACCAAAAGTGGGGTAGCGCCTGCACAACACCAGAGTGGATGTTGATCTCTAACAATGGGAGAAGTCGGACGATCCTGGCTTTCACATATCTTTAGTCATCTTGATCTAACTGGTCCAACCTTATTTTGAGCTCTTTTTGGGAATGGAAATGAATTATACATCAGTTTTCCCCATCGCATATAAAACAAGACTGACGACGAAATCTATTGTCATGGACCGACAAAATTGCAGTGAAGTAAGTAAATTGCAAAGTGAGAGTTCAGTCATCTTACTTTCACCGAGAAGGGATGACAATCACATAAACATACGCATGAATTGTGAGACTCGATTTCTATCTAGATGGCTTAACTAAGTGGAGCTAAAAGGGTGATCTGACCATCACAGTCTTACGTTCAAAGTGTCAGGTCCTCTTAACTCTAGCTCAATCGAATGGAATGCCCTATAGTCACGCAGTCTCGCGGATAAGGACAAACACAGTTGACACCAAGAACAACTTTCAGGGAAGAGAAAGTCAACCTCTACATAGCAGTCTCACTTTCGAGAAATTGTCATTCTCAACACCATCCTAAAATCCTATCGCAGCTCAGGTCTAGCGGCATGGTTGTGTGTGCGATAGTGTAGTGCAAAAGTAATAAAACATGCACGACAATTTAAATGCAAACAACATTTCTAATCAAGGAAAATAAATTATTCATTCCAACACCTCCCTACAAGACAAGGATTAGTAAAGACTACTCCTTATACCTCTCATATGCATGAACATTTAACACTTGATATTAGGGACGTACCTGGTATGCTCACTGTCAAACAAAAACACTTTTAAAAAGAAAAGAAAAATTGGCCTAAGTCCACTAAGCGTTTTAACCCAAATCTCCAACGGAGTTGCTAAGCTGTCGCGACCTAACCTCGGGTGAATCACCTAGGGTTTGGCTAATGAACTACTAAGTCAAAACTTAGCTCGGACTCTCCCAAGCCTATATCAATTTGCTACTTAGGTTCAAGTTTTTAAATGAATTTATCTATGAGTCGCTACTAGCAGTTTATGATCGGTTGATTAGTGTGACATCCTGAAATTCGAGCCCTCTAAGAGATGAATGAATGTGAATTTCGTCAATGCATTGGTTGTTGATCTCACTTGGAATTGATCACTCCTGAGATACTAACCTTCAGGGGAAAGGCTAATGAGGACAGAACTCGTACGACTAAAGGACTCGACTTGGAAAAACGACTTGACCATAAGACTTACGTGAGGACGATATTATAGATAGGTAAGCCAATTCTAAGGACGACTAGAAGTCGATTCGCGGACAGAATGTAATGGAACGACGGGTGATTCCGTTTACCGTTATCAAATCCACGAACGACTCTATGTCGATCCTCAGTGATCGTGTACTTTGAAATAAGAATCTATCCTTCGTAATTTCATGTAGTCAATGACGTCCATGCATCGAGATGTCTTGAACATGGTTACGCGTGAATCCTCAGAGCCGTCCGTCAGTCTGAGTTGTAACCGGAATGGCATTGGGTGAAATTGGCATGGCAAGAGAACTTAAGATTGGACTTTGAATTATCGGGAATGCCCAAGATAGACTTTGGATGAAGCTACATCAAACAGTCGACAGAGCTAGTTAAGCCGAGCAATTGGAAAAAGGGATTATTGGACCAAGGAAGCAAGCCCGTGAGGACGTGGGCTGGGCCAAGCCAGTGTGGGCCGTAGGCCCAAAGTGGGACAACCACTATAATGGGCCTAAAGAAATCAAATGAACCCATTGAGCCCAAACCAACTATTCATCTTTCAAAGCCCATGGGCCAATTCTTAGCCATTTCAAGCCCAACCAATTCCCAAGCCCACTCCTATTCATGGCCAAGCCCAATCCTTAGACCCATCCACCAATTTCAGCCCAAGGACAAATTGGTAAATTGGTGCAAGGTGAAATGACTATTTTGCCCCCAAGTGTGTGGATAAGGGCAAAGGAAGAGAGAGAAGGTGGGGTCAAGGGCATGGAAACTTGAAGTGGCCTTAGGGGTGCTTTCAGCCCTCACTTCACTCTCTCTCTCCCCTCATTCAGCTCTCCCTCGACGGAGCTCTCTCTCTCCTCGTTTTCCTCCTCCAGTTTCTGCTCCAATTGACCCTTCGGTGAAGAATCGAGTCAAAAGTGGTCTTCCCGGATGAATCAGCCAGAACGTTCTAACGAGCCTGATTTCGTCTCGAACGGAGCCGCTAGCTATCCTGTACGTCCGTCGCAAGCCGCCGATCGCCGGTCCGCCCGCAGCTTGTTTCGCGTTTTTCTCCATTTTTCTCCCATTCCGGTCCTTCCTTTGCCCATCCCAGCCTCCAGCAAGACCCCAAGACCCCCTAGTGCCACCGGTTTCCTGCCACCCCCCTCACCGGAGCTCCGGCCAAGCCGTTCAACTTGTTTTCTCCTACGGCAGGGCTGTTTTTCAGTGTTTTCAGTGGGAGTCTGAGCTGTGGTTGCTGTGTTGAGCTTGAGGCTGCCTTGGATCATCGTTGTTGAGGTCCACGGTGCATAGCCATCGTCGTCGCCGCCACGTCGATGCCTCAGGCCCGCTTAACGGGTGAGTTTAGCTCCTAATCCTTCGATTAATGCCTAAACTTGCTTAGGGTTGGTTTAGTTAGAGTTGAGGTGATTTAATTAAGTTGCATTAGCCCTAAGATAGGTGGTTAAATAGATGGATTAGATTAGTTTATCTTAATCTTGCTTTATTTGCTTAATTGTGCTTATGTGTTTAATTAAGCTTGTTTTGATTAATTAATTGTTTGATTGTTTTAATTAATGTTTTGTTTAATTTTTGAGTTTAATTTATTATTAATTTAATTCTGGAAATTCACTATTCACGCGACACTGTTCACAAAACACTGTTCACGTGCATTGTTCACCCGAGAATGAAAAATTGTCTAAATTCATGTATTTTAATCCTATGAAGTAAATGGATGTGTAAATGCATAGGCATTCGCATGAATTAATTGTTGGATTGTGAAATTGAGTGGTGATTGTGAAAATATGATTTTTATTCTGAAAATCCCGGGTGTCGGGTTTTAACACCGAAAGTGGTTTTAATGACTATATCAAACCGTGGGATTTCAAAAAGGAAGAGTATCACTTTTCAAGGTTCGAATTGACCGTGTACTCACACACGCCTATTTTCTCAAATGTTTTTAATACGAAGGAAATAGATCACGATCACCATGTTAATGGAGACATTTGAGCGCAATGCATGGTGTCTTAGGCCGAGATTGATTGGCCGTGTGTTGGTTAAGAGAACTCATCTCGAGCTTTTAAGCCAGACGTTACTAAATCCCACTTTCGGGTTACCCATGCATTAGGGTAGCGGGTTGCAGTAGATTCTGCACCTACGCCCCTTCGGGGAAGCCGTCTTTGAGAGATGTAGCCGTGCTCAATGGGGAAGAGACAATGCCTGGCTATGCCAGTAGACTCACTCAATGGGTAGCGGGTCACAGTAGATTCTGGACCTACGCCCTTTCGGGGAAGCCGTCTAATTGAGAGACGTCGCTGTGCTCATGGGGAGAGACGAAGCATGGCTACGCCAGAAGACGTTGCACTTAGACTAGGCGGTGCCCTTGAGGGGCTTAATTGACAATTGGAACGCATGATTGTTTGAGTTGATTGGGTTGAGACCCCTGTGATTAATTGAGCGGATAAGGTGTTTCAATTGTTGTATGCATTGAGTATATGCATTGTGTTTCTGAACTATGATAATGTGCAAGAATGCATGAGAATCATGGCATCTGTGATTTCGGTCATACATGAGTTAAGCACATTGTTTATGGCACGCATGCATGAATCGATAACATGTAGGGTGTGGCAATGGCCATGTGAGATCGCTTGTGATGCGACTCATATGTGATTGATGAAATGTATCATCTAATGGCCATGTGCATTGCGTGTATCGTGCTAAATTATAACGTGCAGGGTATGACATACCAAGTAAGGTTGTATGCGAATCGACTGTTAATTGTTGCTTGTGGTGAGGTAGTTCTGGATAGATATCCTGGGTTGAGTTGGTGTACTAACTGAGATTTAGGGGTGGAACTCGCTGAGATTTATATATCATTGATTATTGAATAACCATTTTCAGGTCCTTAGTGTGAAGAGCCAGGAGCTTAAAGCGGAAGGGTCAGGAGTATAGGTGGCTCAGTAGTTCTTTATGACATAGACCTTCTATATAAGCTTGAAGTGTTTATAAAAGTGTATTTGATTTGAAATTGGTTGTCCTGCTTTTTCTATCACATGTATGTCGTTGTCAGGGGATTAGTTAATTCGCTTCCGCATATGTAATAAAATAAAAAATGGTCGGCAACGAGTCTTGGAAACGTCGCGAAATTCTATTGACCACCGAGGGTTGTGCGCGCGCTCGAGGTTTTAGACACCTAAGTAAAAATAACGGGAGAATTATTTTACACTTATGAACTAGAGAAATTGGGTACGGGGACTTGGCTACACTAGATTTCTATAATGCCCTATCGGTACCATTCTTTTTATTTTTAAAAATATCTTTGCAGGCAGTCTGGATTGGTTTTAACCTAGATCACTATCATGCAATAGGGTGACCACACGGATGCTCATCCATTATTAAACAATCAAATAACTTGTACTAAAAGAATTAAACACACAAAGCAATCAATTATTTTTTGGGTTTTCTTTTATCTTGAAATTAGAATATAATGTGCAGTTTAACTACATGGCCTAACTCTATTGACAAGCAATTTCTAATTAAATGAACTTAACATGCAAACTATTTGACCTGCACCTAATATTTTTTGTATTTTTTATTAAAATTCGTAATAAAAAGAAAACCTAATTAAACTATCTAAAATGAATAGTTTTCTACTCTATTTTAGGGATTAATTTGACTTGAACCCTATTCTATCTCAAAAAACTATTTTAAAAATGCGAGATTATCTAAATATGCAGGCGTTATCTAAGACCCTATCTATAAAGGAAGATGTTACTTAGAATCTATTCTAATCTAATTAGAATTATCTAGACATGCAATTTATTCAAATTAGACAATGCTATCATGAAATCCTATATATCCTAACGTGCAATCTAAAAAAAAAAAATGCAATCCTAATTTAGGAAACTATCCTACTGATATACAATTTGATTTTTTTTTTTTTTATGGGTGTTTTCCAAAGCAAGCAATTTTCAAATATAAGCATTATATCCAATCCACCCAAGATGTTCATCAAATAAAGGGTTAAAGTGATTTAAAAAAAATAATCCATTGTCTCATGGATTAAATTAACAATTATTTTAACCCTAAACATCACAATGGTCAAGAAAAATCAAAATAATTAAAAATTGATCCAAAATCTCACGGATCACATTAATAATTACCATGATTTTAAGGCCAAAATATCATCAAAATCAACATAATTGAAAAAAATGATCCGAAGTATTACTGATCAAATTAGTAATTATAATGATTTTTGTTAACAAATTTTTATGGGATAATGTCTAAAATCTCAGCAAGATCAATATTAGCATTAATGAGGCCAAGTTCGGTTCGAGAAAATTACCCGTTCGGATGATGTTCTTTACCACGGCAAGGGATTCACGGATAGCGGTGGCTGATGCTCGGTGTAGCGTTGATGAGATCTTGGCTTAATGCTGACTTGTACAGCTAGCAGGGATGCTTGTGGTGGTACTCGGTAAGGGCTCTTCGTGGTGGTGCTTCTCGACAAAGGATGGCGAACCGTGGTGGTGCTCACGGCAAAGGACTGGCGAGGCACCAGTAAGGAGAATGAAGAATCCCTGCACTAAACGAGTATAAGAGGAGGCTTGAGAGAATTATGTCTCTGTCGCTTGAGGTGGTCTGATCGCCAGTAAGAAGCTATAACAAGGCTAGATGTGCAGAGAACACCAAGAACGACACCAAGGACGTCGCAACGAGACAAACACGCCAGGAGGAACGTAGGGACTTAACTGAGAACTTGGTGGCTTGACCAGTGCAAGGCTGGATTGGAGATTCAATGACAACGGTGCTGTCTGCGGGCGTCGGCTTGGCTGAGGGTTGCAACGGCGACGGCGTTCGGAGCTCCGGCGACAGACAGAGGCGCGGCGACGGGCAGCTGCGGGTTGCAGGCATCAGGCGGAGGGCAGCAGTGGCGCTCGGCAACCACGGGTGGGGAGCTTCGAGTTGGTCGACAGCAGTAGCGATGGCGCGGGCGTCGGTGATGGTCGGGGTTTCAGCGGCGACGGCGTTCGGAGCTTGCCGGAAGGAGGGAGGCGGCGGCGGTTTGTTGCGTGGTGGAGTTGCAGGCGTCAAGCGAACGCTCGAAGCCCCCTCGGAAGAAGACACCCTCTCTTTTTTCTCTTTTTTCTTTTTTGTCTCTCACGTCCTCTCTCTCTCTCTCTCTCTCTCTCTCTCTCTGTGAACCTTTTCCCTCTTGCTGCCTTCTTTCTTTTCCTCTGCACCTTGTCAGAGAGGAAAAGAAAGACCACCTTTTTGTGGACTTCTTCAATGGACGAGAGAGAGAGAGGGGTTCCTTTTTTATTTTATTTTTCCTCCTCCTTTTCATGCGTGCAGGACCCCCATTTTTATGCAAAGGAAAAGAGTCCCTAGTTGGGAGAAGCAAAATTTCATTCTTATTTTCGATTACATCTCGCACGGTCAAGGCACAATCTTCTCGATTTTATTTTATTTTCCTTCCTTTGCTCACGTCCATTGACGATTGAAGATCTGGTGTTTCTTTTATTATTTCAAAACATATATATTGCCCATAGATTAGTACCAAATATATATCCCACCTGCAATATTATCTCGAAATCTTTCAATTTATTGCGAAATATATCTCTTAGGATGTATATCGCATAAATATATGAAAGATTCACCGAATATATCAAATTATCATTCCTTATTTTGGTCATGCGCTTAAAATTATATTAATTACTTTTTTCTTTTTTCTTTTTTTTAAGGCTTAAAAATTGATCCTTAATTTTTCTATGCAATGAATAAATGACTAGGTCGCCAAAATTTAGGTGTCAACATCATCTCATTGACCCTAGCTACATATGACACTATATCACTGTCATTTCATCAATAATTAGCGAATTCCTTTATCAGCCCTTCAAGTCTTGCCTTTTGTTCATCTGTTCTTGGGAATATAGGCATGCGTATGAAACGCATCATTGTTCCTACAATGAATGTAGCACAAAAAGGGATTACACATAATCCATAGTGAATACAATTGAAAAACCCATTTTATGTTTTTTTTTTTGTAAAAGGTCAACGGTCAGTCAACGTCGGTGAACCATGGTCAATGGTCAATGAATTATCGAGTCGGGTCAACGGCTCAGCTAGGTTGAGTCAACGGGTCGAGTTAGCCAAGGGGCAAAGCAGTAGGATCAACTGACAGGGGCAAAATCGTAATTTTACAAAAAGAAGAAGGGCAAAACGATAATTGCAGGGTAGGTGCATGTTGCGGTTGCCTTGCACGTGCCGTGCACACGCCAAGGGAAAGTTGCATGCGCCGACAAAACGAGCCCAGTACTTTTCAACGGCACGTGGCTACGTGTTTAGCCACATCTAGTAGAATGTCGCTACTCGTTTTTCTCATCTTGACGAGAATTACGATCTTGCACTTTTAAAAACAAATTTTGATGTACAGAAAGTCAAAAAAGGGGGGAGAACAGTACGTCGAGTGTCGAGATTTCTGCTCCCAAACATTTGTCGGCGTTGATTCTCAAATTCCGACATTAAAAGCAATTATAAAAAATGACAACGATTAGGAAACAACAACACTATGCTCTGACATTAATAAAGGAAACCGATTCCTAAAAACGAATAGATATTCGAACAATCGAATACCAAAAACAAATGCGAAAATGGAACTAATGATACATGTAACACCAATCAAAAAGGACATTATGAAAATGGACATACATTATTTGTCATAGGTTAAATACCTGTTACAAGTCTCAGAGGGATCAATCAAAGTCTTAGAGTTCCGTTCTTTGAGCGAGAATTCACTGTCATCAAAAGAGAAAGAATGTGCGTACTGCTCTGTATGTTTCAACATTCCCTTTTTTCCTTTTTATACAGCTATTATTTTTACCTAAAAAATAATTGCTCTCTCTTTCTCTTTCTTATGGGCCCTTTTCTTACGAGTCGAGTTTGACTTAATATGGACAGTCGGGCTTGGCTTGGCCCAACAAATTTTATAAAAAAACCCATCAGAACCGTCAACAACATCACCATAAAGCTTCAGGTATTCATTATCTTCATCTAGACGACCCAGGGCAAAACATACCGACTTAAAATTTGGATGTCACGTTCCATTAACTGTTCATAGGTTGTCAAAGCTCCTTGCTCCTTTCACAACTGTCAATGTTAAGCAACCTAATCAAGTAAGTTTTTTCACCTGAACTGGGTTGAGCATAAACAGTTCGCCCAACATAATTGATTGGGCTGCCAACGTATTTTGTCGGAACTCCGCATATGTAAGTTCTCTTGCCTCTTCATAGAGTTCATTAGATTTCATCCATTCTGTAACCATTGTTTCTCGTTTCCCTATCTCGCTGCTTTCCATATCTATAAAATGTGATAAGCAGCATATCTGGCCAACGAAACGTCAATTTTTAGACTGACGGTGATCTAAATGTACATCGAACCGAGGTATTTCCATGATGCTTCACATGCTGAGACAGGTGTAGTCAAAATACGCTTTGATTTCATCTATTTGTCCTGCCTGTTCTTCTCCGGTCGTTTTGCTTAGTGAAACATTTTCATGAACAATAACTTGTCTTCAAGTGACGATTAAACGTGTCAAGACCTCATAAGCCTACCCATGAGCACCACTTTGTACCTATTATATAGGTTCTGCCAAATAAAAACTAGGACTTGTGGAAAGTTTTTTTATGCTTGGAAGATGATTGAGAGATAGAAAAAGATAGGAAGTTATCCAGACAACATTATCCTGCATAGGCGGTCAGCTAAATTTGAAGCGAAATGAAAAGGTGAGAAAAGTCCGAAAGGTGGGATTAAATTTGAAAATTGGATCAAGCTCAGTTTTTTTCTCTACATCAGGCCTTCTGATATTGGTCTAACAAATGAAGGGGTAAAGACTTGTTGGGACTCAATAAGGTCAAGAAATCAGTTCGTAAATTATAGATCCATGGGCAAGAAAATTGCAAATCAGACTCCCAACATTCTCTAAATCCCCGTCTTTTCTTTTCCTCGACTTAAAGTTACGAAAAGATAAATATAATTCCCCCCCATTCTATTCAAGTCTCCAAGTCCTGCACTCATGTTTGCCATCAATGAAGATAACTGGATTCAAGATGAATTTTTTTTTTTCTTACGGGAAGTGTGCCCATCAAGAAATTCCTTTTGTTGTTGGTCAAAAAGAAATGCACTTTCAAAAGCTGACTTGATGCAATAGTTAAGAAACGAGATCAGCGTATGAGATGGCACAATAACATAAATAAGATCTGAAGTTAATACGAGAATGGGATGACCAGTTGATGTGAATGAATCCATGCATACCGTCTCTTTAACTCGAAAACCAAATAGTGAATTAAATACAATAGATGCTATTAGTTTTTCAACTCATTGAACCTTTTTATACTCCACGCCTGAATATTTTACTCACAAAGACTCGTCAGTCCACCTAAAATCTCAAATTGGTACACCTTTAACAATTTTATCTCAAACCAGTATACTTGTGACAAATTTATTCTCTGTTAGTTTTTATTAAATTTTACTATCAAATTACTGAATTAGATTATATGTAACAGTTAATTAGTATATCAGTTTGGGATTGACATTCTGCTTATCACAATTGTATCATTTTTGTGGTTTTTATGGCATTAATCTAATTTAACGAATGGTATATTTGTTATAATTATACTAGTTTGGGAGTTTTTGGTGGTTGAACAAATTAGTTAGGGGTAAATTTATCACAAGTGTACTAGTTTATTTTTTGTTGTTATTTGGGGTAAATTTGTTACAAATGTATCGGTTTGGGATTTTTCACGGTTAAAAAATTTAATTTGGAGTAACTTTGTCATAAGTGTATCAGTTTGGGGTTTTTTAGGTATTAACCCTTAGTTTTTCAAGTCATTGAACCTTTTTACACTCCACGCCAGAATATTTTACTCACAAAGACTCAGTCAATCCACATCTCTTTAACTTTCTTTGGACATCTCGTGATTATCCCGCTGATCTCGCTTGACTTGTCAAGCAATACTTGAAACAAACTAGTCCCAGGATATTAGTCCTTGTATTGCTACCTACAATTTTACATCTTCTGATCAAGATGGCGAGAGATTCAAACCAGTATACTTGTGACAAATTTACTCTTTATTAGTTTTCATTAAATTTTACTGTCAAATTATTGAATTGAATGATACGTAACAGTTAATTAGTGTACCAATTTGGGATTTACTTTTTGTTTATCACAATTGTATCATTTTTTGTGGTTTTTATGGTGTTAATCCAATTTTACAAAGGATATATTTGTTAAAATTGTACCAGTTTTGGGGTTTTTGGAGTTGAAAAAATTAGTTATGGGTAAATTTATCATAAGTCTATTAGTTTAGGTTTTTTTTTTTTTTTTTGGGTACCATTTGGGGTAAATTTGTTATAAATGTACCAGTTTGGGATTTTTTGTAATCAAAAAATTGATTTGGGATAATTTTGTCATAAGTGTATCAGTTTCGGGTTTTTCAAGGTATTAACCTTTAGTTTTTCCAAGTCATTGAACCTTTTTACACTCCACACCAAAATATTTTACTCACAAAGACTTACTTAGTCCACATCTCTTTAACTTTCTTTGGACATCTCGTGATTATCCCGCTGATCCCCCGCTAATCCCGCTTGACCTGTCAAGTAATACTTGAAATAAACTAGTCCCAGGATACCGGTCCTTGTACATCTTCTGATCAAGATGGCGAGAGATTCATCCCTTTGCATCATACTAGTCTCTATCTCCATTTTAGCATGGCTATCACCTTGTGATGGCAACACCCCTGCTGGGAATTGCTCAGAGTCTGATAGAGAAGCTCTAATTGACTTCAAAAATGGCCTTCATGATCTTGATAATCACCTGTCCTCGTGGCAAAGAAGCAATTGTTGCCAGTGGCGAGGAATAGGCTGCGATGAGAGGACCGGAGGGGTAATAAGCATTGATCTTCACGGCGACTCTGGTACGTTTGGTTATTGGCTGAGTGGAGAAATTAGACCTTCATTAATGCGACTCAAGTCTTTGAGATTTTTGGACTTGAGTTCAAATGACTTTTATGGCATTCCAATTCCTGAATTTGTTGGCTCTTTGGAGAACCTGCAGTACCTAAACTTGTCAAAAGCCAGGTTTGAAGGTGCAATTCCTCCAAATCTAGGAAATTTGTCAAACTTGCGGTATCTTGATCTTTCTTCTAACATTTTTGGCTTAAGTACTAATAATCTTGGGTGGATTTCTGGTCTTGGTTCTCTAAAATATCTTGCGCTTGATGGAGTGGACCTCTCAATGGTCGGTTCCATGTGGATCAGTGTGCTAAACAGGATTCCGTCGTTGTCTGGGTTGCATCTATCCGATTGTCGCCTATCTAGTTCGATATCATCACCTGGTTTGGTGAACTTCACTTCACTCGCTGTTCTGGACCTTAGATTCAACATATTCGATTCAGAGTTCCCTCAATGGCTTGTGAATGCAAGCAGCCTCGTTGGCATTGACATGAGTTACTGTGGTCTATATGGAAGGATCCCTCTTGGTCTAGGCGAGCTCCCACGTTTGCAAAACCTAATTTTATCTGGTAACAATAATCTCTTAGCCAATTGCACTCAATTGTTCCAAGGATCGTGGAAAAGGATAGAAGTTATGTATTTGGCTGGTAACAAAATACTCGGAAGACTTCCCACTTCCATTGGGAAAATGACCACTCTCAGCGATTTTGACCTTTCTGAGAATCTTGTCAGGGGAGGAATACCGAGCTCAATTGGTTCACTTTGCAGTTTAGTTAATTTTGATTTATCCGACAATAACTTGACAGGTACTTTGCCGGAAATTTTGCAGTTTGGATCTGAAACTTGTGATTCCCACAGTCCTCTGCCTAATTTGAGGTACTTGAGACTGAGCAACAATCGGCTAAGGGGTTATTTGCCAAGTTGGGTGGGCCAACTTAAAAACCTTGAGAAACTTACCCTTTACAATAATTTTCTTGAAGGGCCGATTCCTTCTCTTGGGACTCTGAAGAACCTCACCAAGCTGGGCCTTGGTAGGAACCAATTAAATGGGACTCTTCCCATTGATCTGGGACAGCTTTCGAAGTTGGACTATTTAGACATGTCTTACAATCATTTGTCGGGTATACTATCTGAAGACCATTTTGCAAATCTACGCAAAATCGAGACCTTAGATCTCTCATCCAACTCTTTCACTTTAAATGTCAGTGCCGATTGGATGCCTCCGTTCCAAGTCTGGAAACTTGGCATGGGATCATGCCAGATTGGTCCGTCTTTCCCTGCCTGGCTTAGACATCAAAATAGGATCAACTATCTTGGTTTTTCAAATGCCAGCATTACGGGGCCTGTGCCAAGCTGGTTTTGGGACATTTCTTCCAATCTTTCTCAACTAAACATGTCTCTAAATCGGTTGCAAGGCCAATTACCTAATCCATTGCTAGTACCTAATTATGCAAAAGTTGACCTCAGCTCTAACCTTTTTCAGGGACCCTTACCCCTTCCCATTTTTGAGATTAGTTCGTTAGACCTCTCTAATAACCAATTTTCAGGTGGCATTCCGCAAAATTTAAGCGAATACATGTCAATTATGTTCTTCCTCTCCCTTTCATCTAACAGAATAACAGGTGGGCTCCCAGAATTTTTAGAGAATATGGAATTCATTGAGGTCATCGACTTAGCAAACAACAATTTGAGTGGAAGCATTCCTCCAAGCATAGGGAACTGCTCAACACTAGAGGTACTCGACCTGCAAAACAATTCTTTATCTGGGTTGATACCCGCGTCTTTGGGCCAATTACAACAGCTTCGGTCTCTGCACCTGAGCAACAATAAGCTTTTAGGAGACCTTCCATCTTCATTGAAGAATCTGTCGAGCTTAGAAACACTAGATATTGGCAACAACCAATTGAACGGCACCATACCTTCATGGATGGCAAAGGGTTTCATCAAGTTAAGAATTTTAAGTTTGAGGTCCAATGCATTTTCTGGAGAAATTCCTTATGAGCTCTCAAGTTTAAGCTCATTGCAAGTGCTGGATCTTGCGGAAAACAATTTGACAGGTAACATTCCTTCAAGCTTTGGAGATCTTAAAGCAATGGTGGAAGGGCAAGCTAGAATCGAGTACCTACTTTACGGGGGGGAAGGGGCCTTAGACCAGTACTATGAAGAGAACTTCCTAGTGACCACGAAAGGCCAGCGCCTATCGTACACCAAGACTCTTTCCCTTGTCACTTGCATAGACATCTCCGGAAATAATCTAGATGGAGAATTTCCAGAAGAAATGACAAAGCTGGGTGGATTGCTCATTTTGAACTTATCAAGGAACGGCATTGGTGGTCAGATTCCTGAAAGCATTTCAGGCATGAGCCAACTATTATCCCTTGATCTTTCAAGCAACAAGTTTTCTGGTGCAATCCCTCATAGGATGTCGTCGTTGTCGTTTTTGAGTTATTTAAACTTATCCGATAATAATTTCTCGGGCAAGATTCCTTACACACAACAGATGACGACATTCGACCTTTCCTCATACTCTGGAAACCCGAGACTCTGTGGTGCTCCCCTTAATGTGACATGTCTAGCTGATGAACCGGACAAACCAGGGACAACCGAGGATGGTGGTGGTGATAATGAATTCATCGATCAGTGGTTTTACTTGAGTGTCGGCCTTGGATATGCTGCTGGTATCTTAGTTCCGGCCGTGGTCTTGCACATCAAAAGTTCTTGGGCGGATGCATACTTTGATTTTATAGATAGAATTGTCCGAAGGTGGTTGTCGATAGGAAACAAGAGGGCAAAGCTTCGGAGAAATAGGCGACAAGGGCGGAGGTAAATGGCTTTTGATCCTTGTGCTGGAAAACTTGAACCCATGATCAGGTCAAGCATCCACTTTCAGGGTCATGCCAAAAAATAATGAACTCGATCATGTGCTGCATTACTATATTTTCTGTTGTTGTCTATAAAATTGCATCCGAAGCAACGAAGGTGTGTATGTCAAATATCAATAGAAAATGTCTATTTACTTACTCAGCCACGTGTTAGTAACTTAATAACAAGTTTTGACAAGTGTCTGACATTCATTCGTACGGGATAAATTCTCACTTATTTTAATTATCTACAAACATTTATATCCATAGCTTATTAACGTCACAGAACTCACTAACCTATAAAAGAAATTATTAAATTTGATTTGATTGGCACATCGACATCCGTGACATTAAGATTCCAATTCCAATCATTTACTAGCATTTTTTTTTATACTTTTAATATTATCAAATATTTAAATGATGTTAGTGACTTTTGTTCAATTATAACTTACCAAAGCTTTAAAGTAAGAGACTTCTGTTCAAAATTTACCAATCTTAATATGACTGACTTGCCGGCTTTCGTCCCATTAGACACCGATTGATTTTAGTTACTCACCAAGTTTTGATATAGGTCCAGAAAAGTATTAAACATTTCTTTACACTTCCGAGCAATTTACACGTAAGTTCATACAGGGAGCAGTAAATTCATTGACGACCGGATGAGAAATATCTGCAGTTGTACTTGTACCTTTTGCCGGTGAAAAGCGCAGCGCGCGTCCGGATGCGATCTCCAGCGTTGATTAATTAACGGTTACCCGCCACGATAACTGAAAAATATCTCTCTGTCTCTCTGTCTGTCTCTGTGTCTGATCGTGCGTCCGTGTGTTCTCCTCGTGTCCGATGGCTCTCTTCTCCTCGGTCTCTGCATCACCCGTGTCTCTGTCCGTACGAATGCAAACTCATGGCCAACGGCCATGGAAACGACGTGGCCTTCTCCATCCCCTCGCCTCCAGCACCCCCTCGACGTCTCCTGACTCGTCGCCGTCGACGGCCACGAACCCGATCGGGACCGTCCTGTCTTCCGCCAGAGCGCCGGACAACAGTTTCAAGTACGCACCCGCTGGTCTCAGCAGCAGTCCTCTCGTCCGTTTCGTTCAGGCCGCCGAATCGAACATCGAAAAAGTGAGCCGAACCGACCCGGTTCTTCAGCTTGTCCGTTCACTTTGTTTGATCAATTGTTGCTCCTTGGTCGTGGGAAGTTTGTTTATTGCTCAGCTACAGAGAGTTAGAAAGAGCTTCGGCGATTTGGGTTTGGTGGTACTGGATGTTTGAGAGCCTGTTTTACGTACAGAGTATATATGCTCAAATGCTGGAGGGTCTTGATGAATTGAAGGATGTATTTTCAAGTGCAAAAGCTATTGGACTTGTAATGAGCTGTGCTTGATTGTAATTCTTTCCTGGATGTGGCTCTTTAATTCTGATTTCTTGACCAGTGTATTCTTTCATATCGATTGCCTTTATTAGTGCATCTCTGTTCAAAGAGTGGTCCTCTACTGCTGAGCAGGTGATCTTTGATTTCCGCTTCTTGGCGCTTTTGGCTGTTGGAGGTTTGTTGGCTGGTTCGGTTTGTGCTTCCTAAATGTAAGCCCTCCTGCTACTTTTTATGCCCATGTTGATTAAATGTTTTGAACCTTAAAATCGTGAATTACCAAATCCTACTACGCGTTTTCAGCGATAGTTTTCAGAGTATGCTGAAATGAATATCACTGAGGCTGCAAACTATAGATATTTAATGGAAGAACTTGATCCGCCAACCCAGTAAAAGGGGTGAAGGGAATGATGCATTTCTAGATGTTGCTGAGTTGCTCGTGCTATCTGTTTTCCAAGGATTAACCGAGTTCTTGACTGACAGATATATAGCGACTGGCAGCCCATCATGCTTCCTCTTGTAATACATAACACGTGAAGATGGTATATGCTACCCAATTTCTATTGTTATTTCTGGGGATTTGGAACAAATTAGTTTGGTACTTAACTGTTAGCACTGCATCTCTAAATAAAATCCATTACATACCCTCTTCCGACTTAGATTTATTTGATTCACTGCCTAACTTGTGTTTTGCTGATTAAATAGAGGCCTTATCAAACCCCTTTCTACACAATCTTGCTGTCTTAACCCAGAGGACGGGTTTTCATCCTTTTCTAGCTGAGATCCCTTTTTTTTTTTTTTCAATCCAAGATACTGTTCTTCTTGATGCGGTGCGGAATATGACTGCTTCTGATCTGTATAGGGTAGTGTTTACATTGTTGATGCGTATAAAGTGTACTGGACAAGCTGCATGAAAGGAATTCACACTGGACAGATGGTTCTTCAACTGCTTGAAGCCATTGGTAAGGACCTGATAGATACTTTGCACTGGGATTGTCTCCTGCATTGGACAATCATCATTTAGAACAAGCGAGCTCATTGAACTTTTAGCATTTCTATCATTGATATTTTCCACACATTCATCTCAACAGCGGAAATTCTCATTCATCATCTAGATAGTTAACAGAGGAACTTGATCTGCAGAAATGACTATCACTGAGGCTGCAGGCTAGATAGTTAACAGAGGAACTTGATCTGTCAACCAAATAAAAGGGGTGAAGGGAGTCATGCATTTCTTGATTTGCTGATCCGTACCCCAAGGGATAACCAAGTTCTTGACCGACAGATATATAGCGACTTGCAGCTCATGCTATATTCTACAAAATTTCTATTGTTTTTTTTTTTTTTTCTGGGGATTTGGAACAAATTAATTTGACGCTTAACTGTTAGCACTGCGTCTCTAAATAAACCCATTTCGTACCCTCTTCCGACTTAGATTTATTTGATTCACTTCCTAACTCGAGTTTTGCTGATGAAAAAGGGGGCCTTATCGAGCCCCTTTCTACACAATCTCTTGCTGTCTTAACCCGGAGGACGGGTTTTGTTCCTTTTCTAGCAGAGATCCTTTTGTCTTTTTTTTTTTTTTTTTCAAACCAAGATTCTGTTCTCCTCGATGCAATGCAGAATATGAATGCTTCTGATCTGTATAGGGTAGTGTTTGCATTGTTGATGCGTATAAAGTGTACTGGACAAGCTGCGTGAAAGGAATTCACACTGGACAGATGGTTCTTCGACTGGTTGAAGCCATTGGTAAGGGCCTGATAGATACTTTGCACTGGGATTATCTCCTGCATTGGACAAGCATCATTAAAACAAGCGAGCTCATTGAACTTTTAGCATTCCTATCATTGATATTTTCCACACATTCATCTCGACAGCAGAAATTCTCATTCATCATCTACAACGAATGGTGTATAAAATATAGGGTAGTTGATCTTGATTGACTTAGTTTCTGAGGATATTAAGTAGTTAATTCCCGTGCACTGTATCTCTAGAGAGGCTGCATGATGGTTAGCTTCCTTTAAGTGAGCCATTACAACAAGTACTGTAAATAAGCCTTATTCCACACGGTGGGCTTGGCTATATGAAATCCTTTTACTCCATTTTGCTCAATCTTTTATCAAATCTTTTGTATACTTGAGGTGCTCCATATCGTTCCTTTGAGTGAGCCATTGACATCGCAGAAATAATTCATCTAAGTCCTCTTATAATTCTCTAATTTTTTTAGGTCCTCAATCTTTAGGTCCATTCTTGGAGTTTACATTTCAGTATCTTCCATAATCTGGTTTGGTCATCAAGCTGAAGAGTCATACTTGTCAGTAGCCAATAAGTTGTTTCATCTCTTCGTATGTCCAATTCTGTTCAGCTGAATTACTCCATATTAAATATATCCTCAGTTGGCATAAAAGCTACTAAATTTGATATTAGCAATTTATCTTGGATACTGTGTTCCAATCATCACGGCCTTGTACATCAAGTTCCTCCGAGCAAGTAGAGTATGAAAAAAACTGGTTCCCACAATCATGCTGCAATGTTTTGAAAAATGAAGTTTCAAATACCAACATCGTATTCTTGTGTCATCCTTGCAAAGCATGCGTTCTATTTCTTGAACTGATTATTATTGCGTCTCTTCCATGTATCTTTTCCTCCCATGTCAAGCTGATGCCAATAATACATATGTCTGATACAGATGTTTATCTAGCTGGGACTGTCATGCTGATATTCGGCATGGGCTTGTATGGATTATTTATCAGTAATGTATCTCCTGATGCACCACCTTCTGTTGATCGTGCTCTCAAGGGCTCTTCTTTGTTTGGGATGTTTGCTCTAAAGGTAAGCTTCGAGCTCATGTATTGCAGGGATATCATTCAGCTATATTAGCATTTGCTTGTATCGGACACCACTAAGAAAATGTCTTGTTATAGTCATGAGCTGCTGCTGCCACTATGACACTTTTTTACATGCCCTTGCCGAGAGCATTAAATACGGAGAAAAATTGTTCGTCTAAGAGGTTTCAACAGATCAACTTGTGGCAGGTGGTGCAGCTGTGGATGATCTTCCCTTGATTTAGATAGCCTTGCTTGATGACAAATTTCTTAACTTGGCTTAATGCTTTCCCATCTGATTAATTGCACCAGACGACAAGGGAAAAGAACTAGAATTTGAAAATGCGACACTTTAATTTAACAAATACATGAAATCATGATGTACAACTGCAATATGCAGATACCTCAGGGTTGGAAGCTGAGGAAAAAAAAAACTGGTGATGCTGTATGAAAGACAGCTTCGCACCCATCAACTATTGAGTCAAAAGACCCTTCTTCCTGCAGTTAGTGCTGTGTGCTCTTTGGATCATCTGTTTATGCATTCAAAAAAGGAGAATCTGATTTGATAGAATGAAACTCTGGGGGCTTTCAGTCACATAACATGAAATGTTGGCAATAGATAAGAAGACCACAAATATAAATTTCTAATGTACACTATGCATCGGATCTAACTATAGAGGTAGAATAAGATTGTGTTAAACCAAACTTGAATAATTAAGCCAATGGAATCAGATATTACAAGAGCTTCATATCTTCAGCTAGTGGACTCTGGATGCTATTGTATCATATGTACCCGGAGCATAACGTATATGTATAGGCATGCACACAAACCCTCACAAACAAGTACACACATGCATGTATGAATTAATTGCAAGGGGAAGAGATATTACAAGAGAATAGTTTTCTCAATATAACTGAGTAACAGATTTTGGTACCACTACCGTTTTATCTAGAACGTTTCAAGTTTCCAACTAAGAAAGAGTAAACCGTTCAACTACTAAATTGGACAAACCAAAGATTCAGAAATCCAATATTGTGAGCAACGGAGCATGAACAAAGACACAAACTTACTGGGATTGCGTACGGTTGCTTTGACCGTGTAGCCACGCTGAAGCAACAACTTGACAAGCCAGAAGGCTATGTAACTGGCCGCTCCAGTGACACACACCACCTTCTCCACTGTACTCATCTCTGCTCCTCTCTTCTCGTTGGAACTGGGAATGAGAGGGATACTGAGTGCAATCCATTTATAAGTGGGAGTTCTCTCATATGACGTTCAGGATATATTTAAGCTCGGCACTTTGTCAAGATCATTTATTTGACCGGCTTGTGTGAGGCACTGACGTTCACTCTTTGTTTTAAATATGTTCCTAGAAAAAAATTGAATGGGACAGATGACCACCTATTCTTCTTGACCGTGAGTGATTAGTTTTCTAATTACACATGGATCGTCTGTCATGCATTACTCAAGGCAAGTCTCGAGCAAGTGTTCAATGCTCGCATAACACCACGTCATAGGCTGATGTGGTGCCAAGCATGTGTGCGAAAATCCAATCAGACACATGTCCATGACGTGCATGACGTGGGCCTCTCCTTTTCTCTCTTCTTCCTCCTCCGTCGATGGTTGTTGCGGTCAGGCTCATTTGTCCGGAGGTCCATGGCTGAGCCACCCCTTCATCATTGGTGGCCATCCTCGTCCGTCACCAGATCAGTAGCCATGGTCCATGGCCAAGCCACCGCAAGATCATCGTCTTCTTCGTCCACCTCCAGATATGGGGGCTCCCGGAATCGAAAATAACAGATCTGGAGACCCCCTAGATCCACAGAAGTGAGCCTTCAAATTAACAGATCCACGGATGACCGAATGGACGAGCTGCAACGAAGTGGGTGGCTCGGCCATGGACAGCAACGATTGCGAGCCGCCACCAATGAAGGAGGGGTGGCTCGGCCATGGATGCACGACAGTGGTCAGCCCAGAAGCAGCACTGGTGAGTCCACCGGCGACTGCGGATGGAGGAGGCGGCTGTGGATGGTGGAGGCAGGAGAGAGACTGAAAAATTATAGCCAGATTTTTACCTTTTTTATATTTGTCCAGGTCATGAACACATGTCAGGTTGTGATTGGGCTTCAGAAAATATATATATGCCACGTCATTCTGGTACTACACTATGTTCTTCTTTCTCTTTCCCAATTTGTCTCATGTAGGCCGACCTAAGAACATTGCTTCTGTTGCGACTCCAACCGCACCACACAGATTGCTTTTTCCAAGCAGTAAATCTACTAGAGTTTTTGGGTGGTAATATTTTAATTCATTGGTAATTTGCAACTAATTACGTTCCTCTTCTAAAATTGTAAGTTAAATGATAATCTTTTAATGGGTTTGTGGATGGTAGAATTATTATTTTATCAATGATAGAGCGATGATGGAATTTTAAGAAGTTAAGCATCTCTTCCTTTGATCCAGGGAAACATGCTTCTGTTTTTCTTTGACTTTCGGATATGTGCATGAAACTTGCCTTGTCTACAGCCGCCGTGCTCATAGCCATTTTATTTCGTCTCTGTAATGTTGTCATTGAGAGGCTATGAGCCTATGAAGAGACATGAGAAGATCTCCCTGCTCGCTGTGTTCTTGAACGAGGGGGTACGGTGTATGTTGTGTGTGACATCTTGGATTTTTCACTTCTGCTTTCAATTGAATTAATCGGGCATTTCATCGACACGCCTATAGTGCTATTCTCAGAGCGGATCACTCGTGAGATAACTAGACTATCTAGAGAAGTCATTAAGAATTTTAAGGCAAATAAACTTGAGGATTTGATCAGGAATCGGCTGCTCGGCCGTGTTCATCTGCCGAGATCATTACGGCACATATATAAATCGATTAGAGATCAGAAATAGGTCGGTTCGACTGAGATACGTGGTTAAACGTGGGTGATCCCACTAAATTGCAAAATTCTCATCGATCGTCACTAGTTTGATTTTCCTATCTTTTTGGTACCCTGTGTCCGTATTTGAAATATCGAGATTTTCACGACCACCGAGAGTTGCCAATGTGTCGAAGAGGTTCATTGTGGCTCGAAGAAAATCGACCACGGGTCATTTGCACCAAGAAGTTCTGAAAGCTACCTAGTAGCCTAGGTCACACGAAAAACGCATCGGATTGAAATTAACCGCGGATTTGAATCCGATTTCAGAAATCGAATGTTCAGTCGTGTCACGATCTATTTTAGGAACGTCAACTCATCCTCCGAAGAATTTTCGGAGATTCCGAGATTTTTACGGAAAATAGATTCGGACGCCACGGAAAAATAACGGAAATTCGAATGGGTCAAATTGAATGAAATTTGAACTTCCAAGCCGAACCTTTGAGTGCTGAGAACTTGCAGAAATTTTGTGGGCTTTTTCTTCATCGAAATTGGACTTCGAATTTGAGGAATTGAGGAGGAAATTGAAGTCTAAATTAAGAGAAATTCGGTGAAGATTATGTGCTTTCAGTTCTCACTTAGCTGTTGTAGATGTATCTAACTTTTTAAAGGATGCCTTTTTTATTTATTTAATATCTCTGGAGTTATGGTTGTCTCTTTTTACTTTATCAATTAGCCGCTTTCTGGTATTCTTTTCAAACATTACCCTTATTGTGTGAATAATATAGAGGGCAAAGCCAACTTTTGTCTGTTTGTTCATTCATGTCATTCTTTTTCTTTATCCAGCCTTTGTTATATCTAAATCTCTTTGTTAGAATTGGATTTTCATAGAGCCTCTGCTATTTCCCTCTGCTTCCTTTTGTCAGCATAATAGTGCCACTTTAGACTCTAATAACAGTCATAAAGCTAATGGCCTGGCAAAGGGAAATACAGTGAAGATTTTTCTTCCTCTGAACTTGCCAGTCCATATTCTTTGCCTGGAAATTGCCTTCCTGTTGTCTTCATAGTTTAAAATCTTTGGTTTTATCCATTATTTCAGGTGTATAATGGGAATCTGCAGAACCCCAACAGCATTGCCAGCAAGTCGGCAGAAAGAGGAAAGAGGGTATTACACATTCACAGAGCAAATTGTCACATGCTTATATGTGCGTTCTAATGCATGTGAGTGTCTATAACTATTAATTTTGCGAGGCCTCTCTCTCTCTCTCTTACAGCATACAGGTGATCTTCAGTACCCTAACAATTATAAAGCTTATGGGGAGGGAAAACGAGAGAGGGTAAAGCCTTTTTATTTATGAGTTTTTCTGAATTTAGCTTCTCTCTTTTCTTTTTCTTTTTCTTTTTTTTAATCAGACTCATTGTTTATTTTACCTTGATATCTATTGTTTTATCTTTCAGATGAGAACATCTAATGTACAGAATCCGAGAGATGCTGTGAGCAAGGGGGCAGAAACAATAAAAAGTGTATCATGACTCTTTCCAATTCTTTTTGCACGACTGTTTAGAACATCATGCTGTAGGTCCTGAAGGTGTGTTGTCTTCACCTTAACCACAGAAGCCCAGTGGTTTGTTTGCCGTCTTTGCAGGTCTTATACTTGTGTGTTTCTTGTTATTGCACCATCAACTTTCTATTAGATCAACAGAGCTGATTCTTAATCACTAATACCAAACCAGGGGAAAGGGAAAACAGGGTATACGGATACCTCTCAATGTTCTCGTCATTTCTGCCTACCATCACTTAATATGAAGATAGTGAAAAGTGCAGTTCATTATTTTCATTCCACGTTACCATGTGTTCCAGATGACGAAGGCGAGTCAAGAACAAACGAAAACACAAGCAATTCGAGGAGAGGAAAGAAGGTTATTATCATTGTTGATTTTTCTTAATTGACTTAAGTCCCATTCCCCTCAATGTATAGTTAGTATAGTCAATGAGGATCAGTCAAATTCATATAATCAATAGACATAAAGTGCGTTGGTTCGGTTAAAAAGAAAAGTGTTTCACATGCACCAATGTATGGAATGTGGAATTCCATCAACTTTGTCTCGGTGGAGCACTCCAATAATTGTAGATTAAAAAACTCATGGAGCAAAAGAAACGTTAGGTAATAATATCAAGTCGCGTCAGACTTGCGTGCCTTCACTAGTCAATCTGTTGACTAGTCAAACAGCCCAACTATCACATTACAAGAACAACCATCACAAAAGTCTCTGGAGTGGATCTTCCTGAGTCATTTCCCCATAAACAATGCAAAACTTTCATAAGACAACATGATTAAATAAGTAAAGACTTCATTTTCGAACTCCTACTCATCAAGGTGGTGGCCTGACAAAGTATTGGTAGCGACAAAGTATCCATCAAGCAAATACCTAATTGAGGAAGTATTCAAATTTCAAACCATAATTCCTTTGCAAAATCGAAATTTTGCATTGAAAATTTTTTTTTTCGAATTTCTCGAGAGAAAATTACTAAAAAAAAAAAAGTGAGACACCGGTGTGAAAACGATAGCCCGAGTCGCGCTCGCTTTTTCTCTCATCGTTTAACCCGAAATTTGCGCACACGCCTCGGTCCTCGCGCTCCACGGGAACTCTCTCTCTAGCATTTTCTCATTTTTAAAACCCTTTCCTCTCTCTCTCTCTCTCTCTCGGGCAAAGTCGTCGCAGTCTTCGTCGCTGCCGAAGCTTCCTCGAAACCTCGCCTAATCCGCCATCAAATTCAGGTTCTGTTGGGCAAAGTCATCGCAGTCTTCGCCGTCTTCGTCGGTGTCGCTGCCGGCTTCCTCGAAACCTCGCCCGATCCGCCATCAATTTCAGGTTCGTTGGGCAAAGTCGTCACAGTCTTCATCATCTTCGTCGGTGTCGCTGCCCGAAGCGCCATGAAATTCGGGTTCGTGTCAACGAGGAGGGCTAGACTTACTATTACATAAGGTTGACTTAAAGCAAAAGAATAAAGGTAATATAAAGTTGACATGCGGTTTCAGTTCTTGTCCATCTTCACCTCGCCCACCCAGCAAAACCAAAACCCAAGTAGAGTGTTAGAACAATTTAATCACCATGAAACGAACGCCATTTGATCTCTTGGTGGTTTTCCTCGCCATGATTCCACTCCGCTTTGCTTCCTCTGAGACATTGCCTTCAACGAGCTCAACAAAGTGCCATAAGCAGGAGCGGTCTGCCTTGTTAGAATTCAAACACTTTTTCTTCGATGCAAAGTCCTCACTTTGTGGGCCTTATGACCGTCGGCCGAAGCTAGAATCGTGGAAGCTGGAAGACAGGGATTGTTGTGATTGGGAAGGCGTGGATTGTAATGAAGGGACGGGCTACGTGACTGGCCTCAACCTCAGTGAAAGTTGTCTCTCCGCTCCTATCAACTCGAAGGCCAGCCTCTTCCGCCTCGCTCATTTGCAAAGCCTCAATCTTGCCTGGAACGACTTCAATTACTCTCAAATACCGTCCGCCATAGGTGATCTAATGGAGTTGATGAGCCTGAACCTCTCTTCATCCAGGTTCGAAGGTCAAATCCCATCTCAAGTCCTAAAGTTGACTAACTCGACCTCCCTCGATCTCTCTGGGAACTATGGATTGGAGCTGAGGAATTCCAGCATGGAGAAACTGGTTCAATTTTTGACCAAATTGGAATAGCTTGATCTTAGCTAGTTGAATGTGTCGGCTCCGGTGCCCGATGCCTTCGCAAATTTATCTTCCTTGACATCACTTATACTTTCTTACTGCGACTTGCAAGGGACATTCCCAACAACCATCTTCAAGCTGCTGAGGCTACAACTTCTTAATTTGGGTGGAAATCAAAAGTTGTTAGGTCTTTTGCCAGAGTTTCCCTTGGGCAGTCCCATTAAGTCGTTATCTCTTTGGGGGACCAATTTTTCAGGCTCGCTACCAACTTCGCTCGCAAACTTGGCTTCCCTCAGCAAGTTCAATATCCATCAATCCAATTTTTCAGGAAACATTCCATCTTCAATAGGTAACCTGACTCAACTTACCATATTGAGTGTTTCAGGTAACAAACTCTCGGGTGAAATCCCATCTTCCCTAGGGAAGCTCATCCAACTCTCACATTTGGATCTTGGAATGAATCTACTCTCTGGGGAAATTCCCGCTTCATTGGCTAACCTCACTAACCTCACTTCCTTATATCTCTATGGCAATCAATTAACTGGTCAAATTCCAACTGAGATCACTCGCCTCACCCAGTTAACTGATCTCGGCCTATCATTCAATAGATTAACTGGCCCCATTCCTGAAAACATCTCTAACCTCGAGAGTCTTGATTACCTAGCCTTGCAATCAAACAATCTAAATGGTACTTTGCGGCTAGATGTGATACTCAAACTCCAACATATAAATGTGTTGCTACTCTCATCCAATGAATTATCATCGATTGTTGAACCCGGCATGAATGCTAGCCTTCCAAACTTGGAAGTTCTCGGCTTGGCTTCTAGCAACTTAAGTGAGCTTCCCATCTTCCTTTCATACCAAAGTAGGTTGCAATGGCTGGACCTATCCCAAAATAGAATTTATGGGCCGACACCTCCATGGTTCTTAAATGTGAGTGTGTCACAACTACAATTTTTGAATCTTTCGAGAAACTCAATCACTAGCTTCACAGCTTTTAAATGGCTAAGTCTTATAACATTGGACCTTCGGTACAACGATATACAAGGATTAATTCCCCTTCCCCCGAAGTCCATTAAATTCTACCTTGTCTCAAATAATAAGCTATCTGGAGAAATTTCACCGGAGATGTGCCGGCTAAGCTCTATTAACATCCTTGATTTGTCCAAGAACAAGTTGTCTGGTGTTATTCCGCCATGTCTAAGCAATTTGAGCGATAGCCTCTTCGTCTTGAGTTTGAATGGCAATGATTTATATGGAAGATTTCCTCAATTGCATAATGACGTATGTGGGTTGCGTATGATAGATGCGAGTGATAACCAGCTACAAGGGTCGCTGCCACGGGGATTAGCTAATTGTAACGATATGGAATTTCTCAATATTGAAAATAATCAGATTGTCGACACCTTTCCTTCATGGATGGGCTCGCTTTCTTATTTGAAGGTGCTCATTTTGCGTTTCAATAGATTTCATGGAGCCATAGGGGAACCCGAAGCTCGTGACCAGTTTCCCAACCTACGAATCGTTGATCTATCCATGAACAACTTCTCGGGTTGCCTTCCATCTAAATACTTTGATATGTGGAGTGCCATGAAAGTCCACACTGCAAATGATGCACACTACTATGGAACTCTTGTGGACACTATCTACATATTTTCCTGGATGATGAAAAGTACGACTACTCGATGACAGTAATCAACAAAGGCATTTTATTGGAGTACAAAAGGATATTGGCATATCTCAATGTGATTGATCTTTCAAGCAACAACTTTATTGGGGAAATCCCGAATTCTGTTGGAAGTTTAAGCGAACTTCGGATGCTCACTCTCTCCAACAATGCTCTTACTGGCTCCATCCCTTTGTCCCTAGCAAATTTGACCGAACTGGAAGCTCTTGACCTTTCAAGCAATAAGCTCTCGGGAATGATCCCTCCAGCACTAGCCCAACTTAGTTTCCTTGCTTTCTTCAATGTCTCAGACAACCATCTTTCTGGGCCCATACCTCAGGTAAACCAATTCACCACATTCGAGATCGACTCCTATGGAGGGAACCTAGGACTGTGTGGAGTTCCCCTGACAAAGAAATGTGGAAATCCTGTTGAAGCACCACCGCTGCCACCACCACCATCTGGTGCATTAGCAGAAAAGCTTGACTGGATTTTGGAAGTGGGCTGGTCATTGGTGCAGTTATGGGGCTAAACACGACTTCTAGAATTGAGCGTCGGTTCCTGAGGTTCTATAAAGGATGGCAACGAAGACGGATGCACCAAATAAGGTTTGTGTGAATTACAGTATGTCGTGAAAGTTCAATGACTGAATCGCTCATTGCCAGGTACGCATTGTGGCATACCTTTTTGATATGTTCCGTGCGTCATGATAGCATCCAAACATCAACCATCTAGATATTAGTTTTCAAGGAAAGGGTCTCTAGTTTCATCAGCCAACAATAAATGTGTGATCGTTCCCATGAAATTGACTCAATGTACTCTTTTATTAGCTATTAGTACAATATCTCATGTTGGCAAGAAAAGGTTTTAGCTTTACTCATTGTTTATAAACCATTATGCAGAAGTTTCCTTAGCCTCATTTCTCTAATCTCGATCAACCAAGGTAATGAGTCATGGCCTCCATGTTTTGGAGGAATCGGCATAACGAGACCCTCTTTGTCATAAATTTTTCTAGTTTTCCGTTTAAATTCAAATCAAAAGTGCTCGCCAAAATCATGTTCAGCCACAACCGAACAATGTACTTGAGGATCTGGATCAAACAACTAGATTGGAAAATTGTGTCTAATGGGTCGCACTATCGGAATGGTCATCAGAGTGGTTATGGGACACAACACGACTATGAGAGTTCAAGATTGGATCGTAAAAACGATTTTTGGGCAAAGGAAGAGAACCCGGAGGCATACTAACAAGAAGGTTTGTACGAACATGTCAATCTCAAAAAGTTGCAGTAGCATTGCATTCCACTCCAGTCTTTTGACTAGTGATGAAGTTCGTTTAAAAGGCTTTGATCTCAGTATTAATTTAGCCAAATGGCCCCAATTATTTGTAGAGTAGCTCCTTTGAGTTGCTCCCAACCCCATCCGAAATCCCATCCATTCTTTCGTTTGTGAGCAAAATGAATATGCTTTTTCCATAATATTAGCATGATGCGAACCACTTTCATATCCCATTTGCTAAAGAATTATTAAAACTCGTGTTAGGGAAATAGGACAAAGATTGAGTCAAATCCCTCCCAGCTGAAGTATTAGGAGCATCGCCTAATGGTTGACATGATTTAGGCAGAAGCATTCAAAGTCAATAGAGATTAAGAATTGTTTCAAGTCATATTTACGAGTATCAACCTGTTTGATATGCATCTTCCTTGTTTTATTGGTACAGAGGTCTTGGAACATGCCTTGTCCCATATATGACTATTGTAGACTCCTGGATTCTCGATTTCATCTTCTGAAGCTGCCATTATTTCCCTTTTTTCCTTTTTTAGGGCGATTTTAGTAATCTTCGAGAGACATTTATTCAACTAGGAGCATGATACACCGCAGACAAAAGGAAAGTATGAGATCTTTGAGTTACACTGGAAAATCCTATCACTTTGGCAGGGACGCAAAGAGTATACACATAAACTAGTACAACAAGACACTTTCTTTTTCGACAGAACAACGATATGCACTTTTATTAGAACTTCAAATTGACAGTAACAGTTAATAGAGGCTGGGATCTGTTGTACTCAACATAGAATATGGCTTAAGGCTCCATAATATCAGCACTCTAGCTCGACCACGGCTATTCCCTCGTTGCAAGCAACTTTAACCTAGTAGGGCAAAAGCCACGAAAATGCGAGACAATGGATATGGAAGATTCTATCTTTGTACTGAAACTGCAGAGCCTACATGAATGTCTTTATAGTGGCAATGGAAAACCCTGGAGCATCATAATAGCTTATTATTGTCAAAGCACGGATATAACGAGGAAATGAAGCATTTAGAGCAGGCATGAATGGTACCGCCGTGATCCTTTCTGATATGCAGTATTCCAAATCCTTCCATGACCGAATTTCAGTGCGTGCTTAAAAGCCTGTATGCGACGTAGTGTCGGAGTCATTCACAAAATGACAAAGAATCCAGGGACATAAACAGTCTTATCCTAAGGTAACTTCTGGAAAATCTGAAAAGACAGAGGCGGTATTTTCATTCGACTCTTTGTGGATCAAGCTGCATTCTAGAGCATGCTATGACTGTGCAAACTCCCACGATGCATACCCAAAGCCATTTGCATTCCATACGCGAAGAGTCTCCTCCTCTGAACCAGGGATTACTATAGGCAGATCAGGATGCACACATATGGCGGAAACATTGTGCTCGTGTACCTGGAGTGTTTGTACACATTTTCTGCCTTTATCGTCCCAAACCTGGACTTGTTATTCGACGAATCATATATCAATTGATCTCTTTCTAGTAATGCACAAATGTATTAAATTAAGAGCGATAAAGTTTGCGAACCTTAGCAGTGTAATCATTCGCACCACTCAGTAAATAAAGCATATTATGCGTGGAGAAGTAATCAACAAGTTCAGCCCCTTCTCATGCGCATCCAAAGTAAAAATAGGCGCAGAGGAGTGAACTTTCCAAATCTGCAAAAAATCATATTGAGAGTATTAATAGCGTATTTGTAAATTGAAATATGTATTTTACTAAGAGCAAGACCTCCAAAATGAGTACCTTTATAATTCCATCAAGTGAAGCACTTGCAAAAGCGTTAGGATCTTGAGGATCAAACGCTACTCGCATCACATAATGTGAATGTCCTTCAATTGTCTGAGTTCACATCCAGTCCTTCTCCGCGTGACTCTTTATATTGCTCCACGAGACGTTCCCCTCCTCCTTCAAACACATTACAAATAATTGCTCATAAAATTCAGCTTAGTCACATTAGTAAGTATTAGACAAGAAATATATTTTGTATAAAAACGAACCGAAAATAAGAAAGGGTAGTGGGACAAATAACATTATTTCGATAAAAATAGAAAGTCTTGTGCAATATTTGTATTTTCAATAAACAACTTTAGTGTATTATAATCATTTAGGGCGTGGAAATAGATATCTGTTAATTCCATTTCTTTGTCATTTTCTTTTCTCATCAAAAGACGAGGGGGATTCCCATTTTCCTTTACCGGCGAGAAAACCGATTCCGAAAAATCCCAAATTCCCGTGATCGCTCATCACTCTCCTCCTTCTGCTCCACTGCTTTTGCCGGTGAAAGAAACCGTCGAAGCAAACGGACGGAGGAAGACGGCAATGGCTTCGGCGGAGGCCGCGACGGCAAATCACAGGCGTAGTGTCCAAGTCCGAGATGCGATACGCAGGCGTCCTCTACCGCGTCGACCCGCACAACGCCGTCATCGGCCTTGCGAACGGTGCGATGTCTTCCGTCCCTTCTTTCGTCGTCTCCTCATGGAGCCCGAGTTTCCGCTTTTCTTGTGCCGTTGTCGTCGATCGGTCAGCTCTAGGACGTGCACAGCGGTGCTTGGCGATCGGTATGGTTGTGGATTAATGGCGTTTCGCGTGGATGTCGCTTGTAATGAACAAATGTCGAAGTTTCGAGTCGTTACGAGAAGGGAAAAAAGATTAGCGGCAAAGACTTGTGCTGATGGCCGTTGCGTGTAGACGAATGGTTAATGTGCGGAGATAGTTTCGGCTTACCCGATGGTTTTATTCCTGTCTTGGTGGAAGCAGAAGTCACGGACCGTACGTATGACCAAAGAGTATGACTGTGCTCATGAGAGATCAAAATTTGCCTGTGGTGGATGATTGTAATTGTTCGATCTGATGCTTGAGATGGAAACAAGCCATCTATTCTTGTTGCATTAGCTTCTCATACAGGCTATTTTCCTCCACTCTTCATCTGCATCTGCAATCACTCCACAGGCCACCATAATAAGCAGACACAACAGTTCCAGTTCAGGACTTCCAAATCGGGCTGTCCACCAGACTCACTCTTCATATCAGCCCATACAGAACTTAACATTCATTCAGTTCATTGCTGTCTACAAATACACTTGCTGCTGGACAGCCCATGCTATTACATGGGCAAGAATTTGGTAGGAGTACAGGGGAAGTCCCTTATTCTCAACAGCAGTTATTGGCTGGACTACCGCCTGGTTTGGCTGCATATCATATTAAGCAACCAATGCAATATCCTGAAACAAATCCCTTGACAATGAGTATTGCAGCAACTTATGGATTATCTGATTCTTTGAAGCCCCCTGTTATCATGGATTCTTTGCCATCTACACCAATGTTGATTCCTTCAGATCTACCATTGGGTCCTGCTTTATTGATTTCAGACAAACTGCCTAATGTGGCAAAGGATTTGTTGAGTTCTAGAATAACGTCAATTTCTTCGGCGGCAAAGTGTTCTAGTACTGCTGGTCTGAATATTAACCCCATACCTCAAGTTATCCATGGAGCAACCTTTGTCCGAGGGTCTGGATTGGTTCCAGAAGGTCTGCTCCTAGCTAGGTTCCATATGAATGAATCAGGCAGTCTAAATCATATGGGGGATTTGAAACCATTACCAATGACCCCTAGTCAAAATTCACAAACTGGGGCCCAGCCACCTTTTTCATCTCATTTATCTAGAAGTACTCATGAAGATAAAGAGGTTGTTAAATGTTTCTGGATCTCTGCCAAGGGAACTGACAGGTGCTCAGACACCCATTTGCCTCTTCTAAAACCATATGCCAAAAAGGTTTTCTCATGTCTGTCGACTCAGTTCATATCTCTGATATATGGTGATTCTCAAAATAGTAATTTGCATATTGTACAGTGTTAAAGTAGATAGTATACATGTCATAGTAATTATTGTGTTTTTCTCCCTCCAATATGTTTGGAAACGCTAGACTAGAACAAAAGCTATACTCTATCTCTTGTTAAAGATTAAATACTTGGTTGTTATCTTCTTAAGTGCCTGAATAGTTTATGCTTATATTCCAGAAACTCCAGCCCACACTCCTTTATAAGCAATCACAAGTCATGGCGTTTCAGTTGAATTGACTAATATTTCCTTCCCATTCTTTATAATGTCTCGTCCATGACAAGTTTTTATTTAGGGTGTGTTTTAACTTTTGGGCTATTTTTCAGTATACTAGCTGTTTTTTTTTCCTAAAAGGAAAAAACTTTTGTTTTGCTTTGACGTTTACCCAGTAAACTATAGGTTCACATTTACTCTTCCGTCCTAAAGAACTCTTTCAGTCTCTTGCTTCACTTCCTCATTCCTTTATTAAAAAGAAGCATCTGAATTTCTAGTTGCTCCATCAAGTGAGACTACATTCCTAGAGAAAAAGGCACTGCATCTCCTTATATTATGATTGTTACTCATTCGTGTCAACTGCTTTTGAAATATATTCCAGATTTATAACATCTATTTATTATAGCTCTCATTTGGTCATTTCTGTCTAATAAGATGCATCTTAGTGAGGAAACTTGTCCATGGCTAGTAAGAAGGGTTCCAATTCTAGTTTTCCTATCTTTGATTGCATGACTCGTGCTCTCTTGATCAGAGGAAGGACCTTTTGAAAATTTGGGTTTCTTTGCCTTCTCTTTTCTCGACACATCTTTTCCTTCAGAAGTTATTTGTTCAGCATGCTTGCTAGTGGTTTTTGAAATAGGTTGCACTAAAAAAAAAGTGATTTAGTTGAAATATATCATCTGTAATGACCGTTACATGTATGATTTGGTAGAAAATGGAAATAGAAACCAAAAGAAGCACCCGCATTTTATAGATCCTGTTCGTCTTTTGCCTGTTATGATTGCATTCCGTTAGCTGTCCTTACACCCTCTTCCCACCTTCTTATAGGCTTATTGAAGCCAAAGATTCTATGTAAATGAACCGGTGAAGATTATGTGCTTTCAGTTCTCACTTAGATGTTGTAGATGTATCTAACTTTTTAAAGGATCCTTTTTTTTTTTTTAATATCTCTGGAGTTATACTTGTCTCTTTTTACTTTATCAATTAGCCGCTTTCTGGTATTCTTTTCAAACATTACCCTTATTGTGTGAATAATATAGAGGGCAAAGCTAACTTTTGTCTGTTTGTCCATTCATATCATTCTTTTTCTTTATCCAGCCTTTGTTCTATCTAAATCTCTTTGTTGGAATTGGATTTTCATAGAGCCTCTGCTATTTCCCTCTGCTTCCTTTTGTCAGCATAATAGTGCCACTTTAGACTCTAATAACAGTCATAAAGCTAATGGCCTGGCAAAGGGAAATGCAGTGAAGATTTTTCTTCCTCTGAACTTGCCAGTCCATATTCTTTGCCTGGAAATTGCCTTCCTGTTGTCTTCATAGTTTAAAACCTTTGGTTTTATCCATTATTTCAGGTGTATAATGGGAATCTGCAGAACCCCAACAGCATTGCCAGCAAGTCAGCAGAAAGAGGAAAGAGGGTATTACACATTCACAGAGCAAATTGTCACATGCTTATATGTGCGTTCTAATGCATGTGAGTGTCTATAACTATTATTTCGCGAGGCCTCTCTCTCTCTCTTACAGCATACATGTGATCCTCAGTACCCTAACAATTAAAAAGCTTATGGGGAGGGAAAACGAGAGCAGGTAAAGCTTTTTTATCTCTGAGCTTTTCTGAATTTAGCTTCTCTCTCTTTTCTTTTTTTCTTTTTTTTTTAAAATCAGATTCATGGTTTATTTTTCCTTGATATCTATTGTTTTATCTTTCAGATGAGAACATCTAATGTACAGAATCTGAGAGATGCTGTGAGCAAGGGGGCAGAAACAATAAAAAGGGTATCATTACTCTTTCCAATTTTTTTCGCATGACTGTTTAGAACATCATGCTGTAGGTCCTGAAAGTGTGTTGTCTTCACCCCAACCACAGAAGCCCAGTGGTTGTTTTGCCATCTTTGCAGGTCTTATACTTGTGTGTTTCTTGTTATTGCACCATCAACTTTCTACTAGATCAACAGAGCTGATTCTTAATCACTAATACCAAACCATGGGAAAGGGAAAACAGGGTATACGGATACCTCTCAATGTTCTTGTCATTTCTGCCTACCATCACTTAATATGAAGATAGTGAAAAGTGCAGTTCATTCTTTTCATTCCACGTTACCATGTGTTCCAGATGACAAAGGCTGAGTCAAGAACAAATGAAAACACAAGCAATTCGAGGAGAGGAAATAAAGTAATACTAATACTCGATATCTTTTTGTTTGAGATTTCTCAAGTACTTTCCCTCTTCACCTCAAACGTATTTGCGTATTATCTTTGATCTGTGCCTTTCTATATTTCCTGGGTAGCTCTAGATAGATAGGGCTGACAGGCAGCATCATCAAACTAGCAAGAGCATCTCAGCAGGAAGAGGAAAGAAGGTAATACATTTTTTAGTCATTTTTGTTCGTAAAGCCCGTGACGTGAGTAGTTTAAGTTTGATGCTGTTTTTGCTCTTCACAACCGTGTAGTTGATTGGAACTGCTGCTCAATTGTTATTACCATAATAAAGGAATTGCTCAAGGAAGAGGAGAAAATGTGGTATGACTCTTCTTCTGATTCTAAGGATTGTCTTGAAACTTAGCAGCAATTAGTAAGAAGCAGTATAAAGCAACAAACAATATAGAAAGGCACAGAGAATGTCCAACGAATGTATCACATGAGTAAGAAGAGTACCACAAATATTGTGTAGCAATGATTAGCTTGCGTACCAAAAGAAATTGGAGAATACACATGAAATTCTCAAAATGATTAAATTGAAAGAAATTCTCAAAATGATTAAATTGAAACATATAAACTTTTTTGCTGAAGGGTAAAAAAAAAAAAAAAGAAAAGGAAATCAGAATTAGTAATCATAATCATTTTTATGAACATACGATAGACAAGGTAAGAAAACGTGGAGCAATTGGTTGGCAATATTGATTGCAATCCCAAACATGCTGGAAAATAAAAGAAAAAGGGGGAACACACTAACTAGGAGTGAAAATTTGTAATTTCGAAGGGTAGAGGTCAAATTATAATAAAATTTCATAATCAGGTGGTTGAGTAAATCATTTGACTTGCGAATATTGCTGCAAGTTGATGTCAGGTGTATTCAATTTATTATCTAAAGTCCTTAAGTAATTTTGTATATCAATATTAAGGTATGGTGAAAAGAAAAAGAATAGCTATGAGGTGGTTGTTGATATAAACTTGGACAAATTGATGTGTTGCCAAATCATGCGCCTATTGCCACAACTGTAGCTATTGGTATTTTGAGAATACACCTTAATGACCAATGGTTAGTTTAAAGGAAATAAAAGAGCTTTTGACTTGTTTGAGAATTCAATATTTTGTGGTTTTGTTGTACATGATCTTTTTGATTCAAAATCTCCCTCAAAATGGATGCATACATATGCAACAACAATAACAATTGGTCATTTTCTCATTAATTGGGCTGCATGGATCATCTTACAATAGGTTCCATGTCATAGAGATTCAGTAAAAGGGAAATGAATATGTGAATTTGTTATACGAGTCTAAAAAAGCTTGTATCTTGAATTTGAGCCTATAGGCTTGCAATTTTACATGGATTACCATTTTTTAGTTCAGATTTATGTATGATCATCAGATACCTATGTTGTCTTCAATCTATCTTCTTCTTCTTTTTAAACATTGTTAGGGTCTTATTACACTTCTTTATGAGCTGTTCTCTTTTCTTTCTCTTGACCTTCCCGATTCCACATTTGGTTGCCAAATATGCCGAGGATCTTGATTTCCTGGCAATGAACAAGAAATTTAACAAGGACGAAGTGTGGGGTGAGCTTGGCAATCATAGCAAAGCTCACCTAAGGACAAAAGCAGATGCTAGTGTCTTCCTGCTGAAGATGCTGAGGATGTAGATGCTGCAATGAAATCGTATAAGAAGGTGAGTGATTGTGAGCTTAAAGAGTCGATGGTTCTCTTCCGTCCTTTTTTTGAGATGGTGATGTCTTTTCCTTTTGGATGGTAGCCTGGTTATGTGAAGGATGACTTTTTCGACTCACTTTCGACCGGTCCACCTGGGCCATGGAAACCAAAAACATCTGAACAAAGGAAGTTGGATATGGAGGTATCACTTCATGATTCTTCTAAAGATTTACAATGTTTGTTTTTTGTTATTTTCTAACATTTTCTTGACTTAGTCCTCAGAGATTTGGGTATTACCAAGTGCACCAAGGAGTCATGGTAGCCGAACGTCGAGGCTTGGTGGTAGTCCAAAGGTCTATTCTGACAGAAGAGAATATGGTAATACAAGGCGAGGCTGGGCTCATCCCTACTTGGAGTCATGTCACATAGGAAACTTGACGGGATGCTTGCAAATACTGTATACATACATTTAGAGCTCTGTACAGATGATTGTTCTTTTAACTTAGCTTTGGGGGATAGAGCAAAGTCTTAAGATGGTGATTGTTACATGCAAATTTGGCGAGTACCCCCCCCCCTTTCTTGCCAGACTGTGAATCTCGTTGCGTGATTGTCAATGGTTCTTAAGACTAGTACAACTTACCAGCAAATGGGAAGTTAATTGGGCATTATATCGAATTTTAGCAAGACCCTTGGGATTTCTAGAATGCAATGTCAGTCTGTAAAGCCCGAAGTTATCCTTAGATAGTTGGCATGAGAAAATGTAGCTAGGGAGAGGTAACCAGGTTTTGGTCGAAGGAGAATTGCAAGTGAGTGAGTCGTGTATGCCAGGAACTTCTGTGTATAAATGGTTTCTGGGTTAAATTATTTATGAGATTAACCAATTGCCACAGCCACTGGCATACATTACTAACTCAGTCTGTGTTATGAACCGTTGTGAGAAATATTTGCTGTCTGATTTGAGGGCTTCATCAAAGTTAGCTCAACAAAAAAATTTCAGCTTTGCATGCTACTGGTAGTCCGTGAGCTGCCGCCAATATAGGCTAAAGCCTCCTTTTGGTTGATAAAAAAGCGCCGTCTTACTACGAGGCTGGTAAATCTTCTCGCACATAATCGTGCAACAATAGACTGTTATATTGGCCCCCTCCGAGAAATCAAATGGGAAAGAATCATGCGCAGCAGCAATCACTGCAGCGTCATGTCCAGAAAGCAAAGTCGAAAGGAATAAAATGCGAATAAGTGCTGGCCAGTCCACCCATTGGTGAGAGAAGCGTACCATCCGACAGCAAAGTAATCGGCACTTCACACATGGCTAGGGAACAACAAATTAAAAGTAAATTTGAAGTTGGTCTGCTGACTCTCAGAAGGATCTGCCACACTGATGCAATGCCAGAGAACACGCATGCAGAGAGAGAGAGAGCAAGAGGTGTCAGATTAACTTTTGTTTTTCAGCTTGGAGCGAGCTCAGCTTTGCAACGATGCAATTCTAACAGAGTTCATACTGTTCTTCGAGGGGCTGAATAGTCACTCGGGATCGAAGATGAGTGCATGCTTGAATGAACTCTCAAGGCGAACATGTAAAAAGCTTCTCCAGTAGATACTAGTTGAGCAAAACAAACTCAAAGGGAGATCAGACAATTCATCATTTGTTCTCAGCCAATAATGAAGTTCTCTTGTGGAAGATGATATGCAAGCTTACCAGAACGCTGCATGACAACGAGCGTCATTCTGGTAAGACACTCATAATTAACGTCCTTTAGCTTGGTTTTGTGAACATAGAAATACGGTTGAAGGTTCCCCTGTAACCATACTAGAGCAATGGAAGATGTCAACAACATAAGCATAAGCAAATTCTCATTACCATGGTTCTGCCAGATGGAACTTGATAGATTTAGCTCGCTCCACCCGTTAAACGATCTCATTCTGTTGTGGGAGTGATATTAATTAGTTTCTCAGACAGTGAAGTGTACATACTTAATATCGATGAATACGCTCAGATAATTAAAAGTTAAATAAATCTTCAAATACAGAAAGGGAAATGAAAAGGAGAAGAACTGAGGAGAAGGGATTGCGTAGTTCAAATACCTTGAACTTGAATGTGGTAGACCAATACATGCCAAATGATAGAAGACAAATTAGTACTCAGAACTCTCCAGGCACAAATATAGCGTAAAAAGAAATTAAGCTGTTAGATGAATGCGATATTTATTATTTAATATAAAAATTCAAACTTAGGATGATTAGCTCTTGTATCTTGAGAGATTTTGTGGGACAGTTGATAGTTGTCAATTGTTTTAAAATTTGAATTGTCAGATAAAAGCCTGATTTATTATTTAAATATTTTAATAAATACATAGCTAGAAGTTGCTGCAATGTTGGACGTAAATTAAGGTGTGTTTTTCGATGAAGGATGGTCATGCAATTTTACTCTCTCTCTCTCTCTCTAGGCAAGGAAATTCTTCTGCACGTTGTTGTCATCCCATGCCTTCACAGCCATCCATTCAGCTGACTTGTCAAAGTAGATGCTGTGGTCTCTCCTATGCTGTCATCCGCGACTCTGAGACCGTCCTTTCCGCTGTCGTGTTACACAATTGACGGTAGAGATCAAAGTCCAAATGTTGTTCGGTCAAAATGAATTGCGTTCAACCTGGTCTGTCATAATAAGATTTAGAGAGAGTTCTCCAAGTGGTCAAAAGTCAAATTTGGAGAGCTAAGTTCACGTCGCGGATCAATATCGTTTGCCTCATTGATTACATAAATCTTGCCATGAGGCCCACTTGATTTAGTTCCGGATGAATTAAATCTACATAATCTAATAGACTATTCGGTATCATTTTTCTATGATTCCCTTATCATCATTTGTTCACTTGTTTAAGTACTTTTTATCATATGGGGCCAAACGAAAGACCGAATCATCCTTTGTAACTAAGTTACACAGCCAAATCGTCTTAAGACTACCCAATGGATCACCAGATAACGATCGGTTGTGTTAAACGAGGCACACACAATGCTTCTTAAGCTTTCAAGGAGCAAAGAGCCCGGCTAAGCTAATGCCATGGTCGTTCTCCAAACAATTATTTGGAAAAGTCAAACAGTAATATTTCTTACTGTATTTGAACATAAAACAATGATTAGGGCATGATAAAACAAGTTAGCGTAAAAAATGTGAGGAATTGTGACAATTTATTTTTTTCTTTGTAAAACATCGGATATGATATCGGATATAGTTATATATAAAAAGAAAATTAAAAAAATTTCTTCACAACATTAAAATAAAAATAAAAATACTGGGAAAGAGAATTGTGGTAGCAAACTACAAGTTACCATCGTCGGAAGTGATTAGCTTGATGGTGGTGGTTGCCGGCGGACGAATGGGGTGACCACCTTAGTGGTAGTCGCATTTGTCACACTAGTTGCCTTAAGCCACAGCCCATGTTATTATAATCGCACATCGCTTAACTACATTAATATAAGATATGTTATAATAACATATTTAAGTGATATGGAATCATACAAACACTACTCCTTGCATGTAGGTCCCTCTCTCACACGTGCTTGACTTGGCTCGACTATGGTGAAATTGACACGTTTAATATTTTGTGTAAGCCAATTGGAGTGTCATGATATGAATTATTAACCTATGTTATGATATTATGTTAGGATCTCTAATCAAGCATTTAATCAATGTGGAATTCTTCCAACAATGACGACATAAACTTGGGAAACCATATTAAGATTTGAATCTCAATGTTGATCTCGACCTACACGAGGAAACATTGTCATAGTGGCCACTTGTTTATCGGCAACCACCATTTGTGGTGGTTGTCTGTCAATGAGGCAACCACCATTGCGATGGCTACCTATCAAAGATGACCATCACAAGAGTGATCTCATCTATTGTCCAGGCGACCAATCACACCTTGAGGATTGTTTCCTGAGTTAATAGAGGCAATATTTTCAAAATTCATGCTAAAAAAAATTAGGGATGATGAAATTGAAAATGCCTATATATCTTCTTTTTTGCAATTTGATTCCTCGATTTTTTTTCATTCAATTAAATATCTCAACCTCTCTTTCATTGCAATCTTACACTATTCTCATCTTAAGACGGAATGGAAAAAGTTAACTCCTTTTGATAGATTTTAGATATTCATCCCCAAGGAAAAAGAACTTTCCTCTAGTCTACTCTATCGCGAATGTCGAAACATTCCGAAGCAACGAATCTTAGGTGTTGTTATGTATCGTGAAAGAGCCCTATCCCCAACATGATCATTAAAGCAATGAGGAGATATCAGATGTCACACCGTGAGGTTAATTGGAATTACAAGCTCAACCGAACTTGCGGTTACAATAGACCAGGCTAAGCTGGGAAGAAGTCGATGGATTCAAGAATTCAAACCAGCTTCAAGCACGAGGAAGTACGTAGGCGTGTTCGGGCATTTCGACACGGTCAGTTCGATCTGCAGGAAACAAATACAGGGAGAAGAAAAGGATGGTTGAGAAAGGATCACCTTCTTTCTTGACCTTTTCGTTAAGGTTCTTTATGTATATGGTTTGATTCGGCGGAATGTCCCCCGAAAGCATCGTCCCTAGAAATCGAGAAAAGGCTGTGGAGAGCGACCGTCCCCGAGCAAGTTCAAGCACAGAGAGAAGAGCGCGCGAGCGAGAGAGACAGAGAAAGAGGGAGAGAGAGAGAGAGAGCCCTGGCCAGCGAAAAAATGGCGGAGACGACTGATGTTGGGCTTGTAAAGCATTTCGTTTTACGGGCTTTAATTGCTCGGGCCCAATTATAAGAAACCAAAATCCAACCCGAGAGAGAACGGCGCGGTTCGTCACGTCAGGTCTCCTCCTTCTCCCATCCCTCATCCCTGAACCTGAACCCTGAACCCTACGCTCCTCCTCCTCGATCGTGCAGCTCGAAGGCGGAGAAATGCTGCGGTCCATTCTCTGAGCCGCGAACGCGACGTCGAAATGCCGCCGCCCCCGCCTCGACCCGATCTCCTCTCCTGGTCCGCGGTCAAACTCAGGTTTCGAACGAGCAAAAGTCGTCCTCGTCTTCGTCGTCTTCATTGGCGGCTCTCTCTCTCTCTCTCGAACGAGCAAAAGTCATCCTCGTCTTCGTCGTCTTCATAGGCGTTACCGCCGAAGCTTCCTCGAAACCTCGCCTGGTCCGCGGTCAAACTCGGGTTCCATGTTTACGGCGAGGGCCCTCCTTTTTTGGCCCCTTTCCTCTCTCTCTCTCTCTCTCGATCTCTCTCGAACGAGCAAAAGTCGTCCTCGTCTTCGTCGTCTTCATTGGCGGCTCTCTCTCTCTCTCTCTCTCTCACGAGCAAAAGTCATCCTCGTCTCCGTCGTCTTTGTCGGCGTTACCGCCGAAGCTTCCTCGAAACCTCGCCTGATCCGCGGTCAACTCAGGCTTCATGTCTACGGGGCCGAAGCTTCCTCGAAACCTCGCCTGATCCGCGGTCAACTCAGGCTTCATGTCTACGGGGGAAGGCTAGACTTACTATTACATAAAGTCGCCTTAAAACAAAAGACTAAAGGTAACATAAAGGTAACATAAAGTTCACGTTTCAATACTTGTCTATCTTCACCTTGCCTACCCAGCAAAACCAAAACCCAAGAAAAGTGTTGAATAATTCAATCATCATGAAACGAACGTCACTTGATCTCTTGATGGTTTTCCTCGCCATGATTCCACTCCACTTTGCTTCCTCTGAGACATTGCCTTCAACGAACTCAACGAAGTGCCATGAGCAGGAGCGGTCTGCCTTGTTAGAATTCAAACAATCTTTCTTTGATGCCAAGTCCTCAGTTTGCCGGCTTTATCGCCATCGACATAAGCTAGAATCGTGGAAGCTGGAAGACAGGGATTGCTGTGATTGGGAAGGTGTGGATTGTGATGAAGGGACAGGCTACGTGATTGGCCTCGACCTCAGCGAAAGTTGTCTCTCCGGTCCTATCAACTCGAAGGCCAGCCTTTTTCGCCTAGCTCATTTGCAAAGCCTCGACCTTGCCTGGAACGACTTCAATTTCTCTCAAATACCAACCGCCATAGGTGGTCTTGTGGAATTGACGAGCCTGAACCTCTCTTCGTCCAACTTCAGAGGTCAAATCCCGTCTCAAGTCCTGAAGTTGACTAACTTGACCTCCCTCCATCTCTCTGGGAACACCAAGCTGCAACTAAGGAATCCCAGCATGGAGACAATGGTTCAATTTTTGACCAAATTAGAACACCTTGATCTTAGCTTCTTGAATGTGTCGGCTCCAGTGCCCAATGCCATCGCAAATTTATCTTCCTTGACATCTCTTATACTTTTTGACTGCTACTTGCAAGGGACATTCCCAACAACCATCTTTGAGCTACCAAGGCTGCAACTTCTTGATTTAGGTGGCAATTCAGAGCTGTCAGGTCATTTCCCAGAGTTTCGCTTGGGCAGTCCCATTAAGTTGCTGCATCTTCAGCGGACCAATTTTTCAGGGAACATTCCATCTTCAATAGGTAACCTCACTCAACTTACCATGTTGGATTTTCGACATAACAAACTCTCAGGTGAAATCCCATCTTCCCTAGGGAAGCTCATCCGACTCTCATATTTGGATCTTGGAATGAATCTACTCTTTGGGGAAATTCCCGCTTCATTGACTAATCTCACTAACCTCACTTCCTTAGATTTCCATGACAATCAATTAATTGGTCAAATTCCAGCTGAGATCACTAGCCTCACCCGGTTAATTTATCTTGACCTATCATTCAATAGACTAACTGGCCCAATTCCTGAAAACATCTCTAATCTCGAGAGTCTTGATTACCTGAACTTGCAATCAAACAATCTGAATGGTACTTTGCGGCTAGATGTGATACTCAAACTTCAACATCTAAATGGGCTGCAACTCTCATCCAATGAATTCTCGTCGATTATTGAACCCAGCATGAACGCTAGCCTTTCAAACTTGTCTTCTCTTGGCTTGGCTTCTAGCAACTTAAGCGAGCTCCCCATCTTCCTATCATACCAAAGTAGGTTGCAACGGTTGGACCTATCCCAAAATAGAATTTATGGGCCGACACCTCCGTGGTTCTTAAATGTGAGTACGTCACAACTGCAATTTTTGAATCTTTCGAGAAACTTAATCACCAGTTTCACAGCTTTTAAATGGCTAAATCTTGAGACATTGGACCTTCGGTTCAACGATATACAAGGATTAATTCCCATTCCCCCGAAGTCCATTATATCCTACCTTGTCTCAAATAACAAGCTATCTGGAGAAATTTCACTGGAGATGTGCCAGCTAAGTTCTATTAGCATGCTTGATTTGTCCAAGAACAAGTTGTCTGGTGTTATTCCGCCATGTCTAAGCAATTTGAGCGATAGCCTCTTCATCTTGAATTTGAATGGCAATGATTTATATGGAAGATTTCCTCAATTGCAAAGTGACGTATGTATGTTGAAAATGATAGATGTGAGTGATAACCAACTACAAGGGTTGCTGCCAAGGGGATTAGCTAATTGTAGCACTCTGGAATTTCTCAATATTGAAAATAATCATATTGTCGACACCTTTCCTTCATGGATGGGCTCGCTTTCTTATTTGAAGGTGTTCATTTTGCGTTCCAATAGATTTCATGGAGCCATAGGGGAACCTGAAGCTCATGACCAGTTTCCTAACCTACGAGTTGTTGATCTATCTATGAACAATTTCTCGGGTAACCTTCCATATGAATACTTTGATATGTGGAGTGCCATGAAAGTCCACTATGCAGATGACACATACTATGATGTTGGTTTTGTACTTTATATGTCCTCTTACATCGCATTTCGCCGGGTGGGAGTAGAGTACGACTACTCAATGACAATAACCAACAAAGGCATTTTAATGAAGTACGAAAGGATATTGGGATACCTCAACATGATTGATCTTTCGAGCAACAACTTTATTGGGGAAATCCCGAATTCTGTTGGAAGTTTAACTAAACTTCATATGCTCAATCTCTCCAACAATGCTCTTACCGGCTCCATCCCTTTGTCCCTGGCGAATTTGAGCGAACTGGAGTCTCTTGACCTTTCAAGGAATAAGCTCTCCGGAATGATCCCTCTAGCACTAGCCCAACTCAATTTCCTTGCTTTCTTCAATGTCTCAAACAACCATCTTTCTGGGCCAATACCTCAGGTGAACCAGTTCCATACATTCGAGAATAACTCCTATGGGGGGAACTTAGGACTGTGTGGAGTTCCTCTGACAAAGAAATGCGGAAATCCTATCGAAGCGCCCCCGGCACCACCATCTGGTGCATTTGCTGAAGAGATTGATTGGAAGATTGTCCTTATGGGTTTTGGAAGTGGGCTGGTCATCGGCATGGTTATGGGGCTAAACACGACTTCCAAAATTGAACATTGGTTCCTAAGGTTCTACAGAGGATGGCAACAAAGACGAATGCACCAAATAAGGTTTGTGTGAATTACAATCTGCTGTGAAAGTTCAATGACTGGATTGCTCATTGCTAGCTATGCATCATGGCATACCTTTTCAATATGTTCAGTGACTTCTTGATAGCATCCAAGTATCTACCATCTAGACATAAGATTTCAAGTAAAGTGTCTCCAATTTCATCAGGCAAGCAATAAATGCAAGATCATTCCCGTGAAATTGACTTGATGTACTCTTTTGATAGCTATGAATACAATTTCTCGTGTCCTCCAGAGAAGGTTTTAGTTTTACTTATTTCGAATAAACCATTATGCAGAAGTTTCCTTCACCTCATTTCTCTAATCCAATCAAACAAGGTAATGAGTCATGGCTTCCATGTTTTGGAGGAATTGGCATAACGAGACATCTTTGTTATAATTTTTTCTAGTTTCCGTTTAAATTCAAATCAAAAGTGCACACCAAAATTGTGTTTGGCCAAAACTGAACATTGTACTCGAGGATCTGGATCTAAGAACCAGACTAGAAAATTGTGTTTGATGGGTCGCGGAATTGGACTGGTCATCAGAGTGGTTATGGGACACAACACAACCATGAGAGTTCAACATTGGGTTGCGAAGAAGATTTTTGGGCAGAGGAAGAGAACTCGGAGGCATGCTAAGAAGAAGGTTTGTACGAACACCTCAATCTCAAAAAGTGGCAATAGCATTGCATTCCTCTTTAGTCTTTTGACTGGTGATGAAGTTCGGTCAAAAGGCTTCCATCTCAGTATTAATTTAGTTAAATGGCCCTAAATATATGTCGAGTAACTCTTTTGAGTTGCTGCCGATGCTATCAGAAATCCCATCCATGCTTTCATTTGTGAGCAAAATGAATCTGCTTTCTTAATAATATAAGCATGATGTGAATCCCTTTCATGTCCCATTTGCTGCAAATTTATTAAAACTGGTGTTAGGGAAATGGGAAAAAGATCGAGTCAAATCCCTAGTTTAAGTCTTAGGAGTATCGCCGGTTGTTGACATGAGATATGAAGGAACAATTAAAGGCATTGTCATCAGAGATTCAGATTTGTTTTAAGTCATGTTTACAAGTATCAACTCGTTTGATATGTATCTTCCTCATATTATTGGTACAGCGGTCTGGAAACATGCCTTGCCACATATATGACTAATTTAGACTCCTGGATCGTTGGTTTCATGTTCCGAAGCTGCCGTTATTTCCCTTCTCTTTTTTTTTCAGGCGATTTTAGTGATCTTCGAGAGACATTTATTCCACTAGGAGCACGATACACCACAGATTGTAAACGAATTTTCACCAGGATACACCACAAAAGGAAAGTATGAGATCTTTGGGTTACACTGGAAAATCCTATCACTGGTAGGACGCAAAGAGTAAAACTCGTACAAAGCAACACTTTCTTTTTTTGACAGAAGAACGATATGCACTTTTATTTAAACTTCAAATTGAAAGTAACAGTTGTAGAGGTCGGGATCTGTTTTATCCAACATAGAATTTGGCTGAAGGCTCCACACTATCAGCACGCTATCTCGACCACAGCTATTCCCTCGATGCAAGCAACTGCAACCCGGCAGAGTGAAAGCTACAAAAATGGGAAACAACGGATATGGAAGATTTTATTTTTGTACTGAAACCACAGAGCCTACATGAATGTCTTTATAGAGGCAATGGAAAACCTCAGACCATCATAATAGCTTATTATTGTCGGAGCATGGATATAATGAGGAAATGAAGCATTTAGAGCAGGTATGAATGTTATCAGCGGGAACCTTTCTGATATGAAATATCCCAAATCCTTCCATGACCAAATTTCAGTACGTGCTTAAGCCTGTATACGACAGAAAGTCAGAGTCATTCACAAAACAACAAAGAATCCAGGGACATAAACAGTCTTATCCTATGGTAAGTTCTGGAAAATCTGGAAAAGATAAAGGCGATATTTTCATTCAACTGCTGTAACTGAAGCTACATTCTAGAGCATGCTATGACTTTTACAAACTCCCACAATGCATACCTGCAGCCATTTGCATCCCATAAGTGAAGAGTCTACTCCTCTGAACCAGTGATTACTATTGGCAGATTAGGATGCGCACATATGGCAGTAACATTGTGCTTGTGTCCCTAGAGTGTTTGTACACAGCTTCTGCCCAAACCTGTACTTGTTATTTAACAAATCATATATTAATTGATCCCTTTCTAATAATGCACCGATATATTAAATCAAGAACGATAAAGTTTGCAAACCTTAGCAGTGTAATCATTTGAACCACTCAGTAAATACAGCATATCATCCCTCAAGAAGTGATCAACAAAGTTCAGCCCTTTCTCATGCGCGTGTGAAGTAAACTTAGGCATAGAGGATTGCACATTCCAAATCTGCAACAAATGGGAATCATATTAAGAGTATAAATAGTGTATTTGGAAATTGAAATATGTATTTTACTAGAGGAAGACGTCCAAAATGAGTACCTTTATAGTTCCATCAAGTGATGCACGTGCAAAAGCATTAGGATATTGAGGATCAAATGCTACTCACATCACATAATGTGAATGTCCTTCAAATGTTTGAGTACACATCTAGTCCTTCTCGCGGTCCCAGAGCTTTACAACCGCCTCATCTGATGCCAATAGCACATAGAGTAAGTAGGGTGGACACCCATGCACCCGAGGATCACAGTTTTACTCCCTTACCTCTTCATAGCTGCTCAAGTGATCCTAGAAAACATTGTCTTCATGAATAACATATTTATTAGATCTAAACATCTTACCGAAACATATAGTTTATCGACAGTTCAACAGATAGGATATACAAATCACTAATAGCAAATCAGAGGAAAGGGAAAACAGGGTATGCAAATGCTTCTCAATATTCTTGTCGTTTCTGCCACCATCACTTAATTTGGAGATATTTAACGAAACGTGCAGTTGATTCTTTTCATTCCAGGTTACTTCGTACCTCAGATGACTAAGGCTGAGTCAAGAACTAACCAAAACACGAGCAATTCGGGGAAAGGAGGAAAGAAGGTAATAACACTAATACTCTATCTTTTTGTTTGAGTTTCTCATGTACTATTCCTCTTCACCTCAAAGCTGTTTGCATGTTATCTTTTATTCTGTGCCTTTCTATATTTCCTGGGTATTTCCAGATAGAGAGTGCCAACAAGCAAGATAATCAAACTAGTAAGAGCATCTCAGTGGGAAGAGGAAAAGAAGGAATCGCATTTTATAGTCCTAATTGTTTATATAGCCCCGTGCGTGCCATGAGTAATTCAAGTTCGATGCTGCTTTTGCTCTTCACAGCTGTCTAGTTGATTGGAGCTGCTACTAATTGTCGTTACCATAATGAAGGAATTGCTCAATGAAGAGGAGAAGATGTGGTATGACACTCTTCTTCTGATTCTAAGGAATGTCTTCAAACTTAGCAGCAATTAGTAAGAAGAATGTAGAAAGCGACAAACTATATAGAATGCTAATAAGGTATAAGACGCATTACCTCTAAAATGTAGACAGCATAAGATGCATTACCTCTAAAATGTAGACAGCACTTCCTAAAACTAAGAGCTGAGAAAAGAGATTTAGTTTCAAAGATGTGGAAAACAAATGGCTGAAAATCTTAAAGACGAATATCCAACGAATGTTAATTTTTTTTATTTATTTTTAACATTCCTTAGGATCTTGTTACACTTCTTTCTCTTTTCTTGCTTGACTTTCCAGATTCCACATTGCAGAATGAATCTCACCTAAAGACAAAAGTGGATGATTGTGATCTTCCGGCTGCAGATGCTACGCATGTAGATGCTGCAATGAAATCGATAAAGGTGAATCATTTGCAAGCTTAAGAGTTACAGTTCTCTTTAATTCTTTCTTTCGAGATGGAGATGGCTTTTCCTTTTCGATGTTAGCTTTATGCGAAGGACAAATTTTTTGACTCACTTTCAACCAGTCCACGGGCCATGGAAGCCGAAAATATCTGAACAAAGGAAGCTGGTTATAGAGGTATCACTTCATGATTCTTCTAATGATTATCCAATGTTTGTTCTCTTTCTTGACTTGGTCCTTAGACATTTGGGTATTTCCAAGTGCACCAAAGGAGCCACAGCAGCCGAATGTCAAGGCTTGGTGGCAATCCAGACATCTTTTCCGGCGAAGAGAAAATGGTAATGCGAGGCGAGGCCGGACGCATCCTCGCTTTCTTGACGGGAGGCTTACGATACTGGATACATAAGCTCTTTTTCCTTAGCTTCGAGGAATATACCGATGTCTTAAGATCAGGATTGCAAAGAATGTTGTTACATGCACATTTGGTAGCCCTTTTCCCCCTCTTTTGCCGGATTCTGAATCTTGTCACATGATTGTCAATGGTCCTTAAGACTAGTACAACTTGCCAGCAAATTGGATGTTCATCGAGCATTATATCAAATCTTAGCGAGACGACACTTGAGATTTCTAGAATGCAATGTCAGATTGGAAAACCCAAACTCATCTTGAGGTGGGCGACTGATAAACATCTTATATTGTCAACATCCCAGCTCAAATCAAAACGTCAGCACAGATTCGCTCCTTCCACTGTTTTGGCCACGATACACTCCCTTTTTTTTTTGGGCCAAGGATATGCTCCTTCCCCCGACCTTTACATTTTCAGCCATCAAGCATCGAACGAACATCATGCACGGCATGGTACAACGACCACCAAACAAGTTAAACCACAAACCAATCTTCCACAAACCACTCTTTGACTCCCAAACATTTTAAAAAGGAACGTCCATTATTTGGCTCACGAGTGCAGCTACTGCACAAAGTATAACTTATGTGTCATATTAAGGGTTCAATAATTAGCTAAGCAGCACCAACACCAACATGTGACACGACACGACACAACGATATGTCATTTCTATAAAAATAGAAAATTTTGACATGCTGGAACATGTTGTCTATTGCATGTATATTTTTATATACACATTATAAATTATCATTTTTATGATTATTTCAATCAAATTAATTTGATTCAACTTCACAAATAAATAAATAAATAAATAAATAAATAAATAAATAAGAGTCTAAAATGAATTCACACTAAAAACATTAATTCACTATTTGTTAATACCATTCATTATTTCAAATTGACAAATTCAACAACATTGCATTCCAATAATTCATAAAACTTGGCTTTTAAAAGAAAAGAAAAATCCATATTCCACTATTAAATTTAACATTTAACAATAAGCCGAATAAAAAAAATCCACATTTCACCATCAAATATAACATTAAGTTATTCATCTACATTATCTACCCCCTTTTCTTTCTCTCTGTTTTTTTTTTTGGATAGATTTACATTTTGACCTCTAATTGTCCCAACCTAACCCCCCTCGCGGGAGCTATTAGGTTTAGGAGTATTGTCAACTTTAGGCCGAGACCTTCCATTGACTTGGATTCTCTCAAGCCTATACCTTACGTGACATTGAACGTTCATATTTTAAGTCAATTAAGCCTACGCAAATTTTGAGTAGAGTATCGCCACTACCTTTTTTGGGGTCAGCCAGAAATCTAGTAAGATATTTTCCCATATCTTAATGGATTTCTAGACTTGGAACTTTGATTACATTAGCCCTAAGGCTAACGCCACATTGGTACCTAACTTGATTAAATGCTAACCAACACCTTAGCAAACTATCAAAGAAATCTAAGTATTGTTCTAACCATTCTAAAACAACGAAAATAATATTGAAATGCGCACCCAAGTATAATCATAAAGAAAATACATGCTAGCCTTCTAATATTGTCCCTAAAAAGAGAAAGGCAATCCAAAACAGAGGACCCTATTGTAAAGCCCCAAAGGCTTGTCAAATTTTAGATTTTAATTTCCAAGAAGTTTCCGATTTTTAAAAAATTTCTGATTTTCTAGAATTTTCTGGATATTTATGATATTTCTGAATTTTTTAAAATTTTTTATTAACGATTTAATTTTTTGGAATTTGTTAATTAATTAATTATTATTTTTTGCGAATTTTAGAATAAAAATTCGGACCTGGTCAGGAGACCCGGCCCAACTAAACCGATCCGCACCCTATCGGTCCAGGTTGGACTAAAAACAGAGCCGGGCCATAAAGCCGATCCGGACTAAAAACATTTCTAACGATTAAACAATCATGAACGCATTTAGAATGAAGAGCAAAGCTGACTTGAACGGCCTTGACCCGTGAGCGACGCCGGTAAGGAAATCACCGGCCAGAAGGAAGGAGGATCCATGGCCGACCAACTCGAACATGTGTTTCTCACCAAATCGCATGACAAAGCAAATAAAACACGAATATCAGACATTGATCAACAGGTACGAAAGCAAATATAGAACGATCATGAGTCGGAACACCCATCAACTTTCAGTACTCTCTGGAACATTTCATCGAGCACGTAATGAGCAGCATTAACAGTGATTTTTCGGTTTGATTTTTAAACTGTTCCTAGCCTAACGAATAACGATGACAGGCATCAGACCTGGATCACTATCATTAACAACAAAACAGCTTCGTCTCGTCACAGTCTTCTCGAGATCATCGATTGAGTCAAAATACCCCACTCGGTCAAAGAAAACAGAGAGAGAAAAGTATCCCGGAAGCAAGTGCTTTGTTTGGTGGAATTAAACCTCGATCGGCGATGGCACGGAGTACCTGGTTTTAGGCTCCTACTTCTGCCATCGATGAACAACAACAGCTTTCGCCCGATGTTCAACATCAAATGAACGAAGAACAGTTTGCAGCTTGACCCTTGATCGGAAACTTCGGCGGTGAACTTTGGTGATGAAGTTTCTTCTTCGCTCCAGATCAGCGAGCCCCTTCAGTGAAAAAGGATTCTCGGATGGTCGAACGTTACTTCCCTCTCAACTAAAACCAGATAACTCTCCCTAAAAAACGATTCCTTCACACAAAAATGGCCTCCTCCTCCCTGCTCTCCTGCTCTCGACGCCTCCATGCTTACCTCTATCCTCGAGCGAGCACCCTCTCTCTCTCTCCTCCCATGGCCGACGCCATCCTCTCTTCCTTGTCGTGCAAGCGAACCTCTGTATACCGTTGAGCATGCTCTCCTCCACCTGTTTCGAGCACCCCCTCCGCTTACGCAGCCGAAAAACTCTCTAGCCGGACTTCTGTTCCCCCATGGCCGAACGCTGCTCGTCTCTTGCTCACAGGCGCACCTTCCGTCACCCACCTGCGTCACGGGCGTGTCTCCCTTCCTTCTGCTGATGCAAGGTTGGAAAGAGGCTGGGCTGGGCTGTTTTTTTTCTTTTTTAGTTTTGATGTGGGCTAGAAAAAGGAAAGCAAAAGATGGGCCATGAAAGCTTGAATGATATGGTCCCAAAAAAAAAAAAAATAAAGCAAAAAGGAGATGGGCCAATAGGGAGGGATTTCTTAAGGGGGCCGAATATAATGCTAAGTGGGCAGGACGCGCCGGAGCACACAATTTCTTTTATTTATTTATTTATTTATCATTTCGTTCATTTTCTTTTTCACCTTTTTATAAATTTATATATTTTTTGCAAAATATATGGATGTTCAAAATGTTAACAAAAATTCGAGTGTTAACACTAATTTATTGAAAATATTTAAATTGATTATGTGCATTTCGAAGTAGCGTGTCGAGATGCCAGATTCATGTGTTGATAGCATGTCCAGAGCATTGACCACGTGTTGAATGTCTGACGCCCGTTGACTAGATGTCGAAGTGTGTTGGACATGTGTCGGGATTTCCAACATTGATATAAAAGGCTTTCAAGGAATGTCAATGTTTTTTAGTTAATTAGCGTCATTAATTTCAACTCAAATGTTACTCCTGTAACTACATTCAACTTTAACTAGCGCAAAACGTGCAAAAATAAGATTAATTCACAATCAAATGCATAGCTTTATTAGGTCGATTTATGGATATTACTTTTAGTGTTAGTGCAATGGGACCTCAATAGACAAGTCTCTTACTTAAAAACCACTAAACCCTTCAAACAAATCCAAAGATCATTAGTCAAACCTAACATGACGCCTTGCTATTCAACCCACATGTGCTTCTGCTAACTGCAGCTGGATATAAGCACTAGCTTTTTCAAACATGTGTGACCTTGGACATAACGACCGACGTGCCAAAGTTTGCTAAACGAGCTACAATTTACACAGATATACACATCACATAGGGAATATAAGGCCGAGTTCACCGATTCAAAGCCGGTATAGCAAGGAAAACAAAATAAATTGCGCCTGCAACGCGTGTTACAGAGACTGAGAGAGCACCCAGCCGGCCCCATCGGAACCTCACCTTGTAAATCCCGACGTCGAGGCCGTCCTTGAGAGGCCGGTCGTAGACCGTGCGCTGCTGGTCCGGCTCCGGCGCCGCCGACACCGGCTGCGGCGACTGCTGCGACGGAGACGCGTCGGCCTCCGACTCGAGGCCCCTGTCCTCCGGCTCCGGTGCGGTGGCGACCGGAGGCGACGAGGCCGCCGTCGTGCACAGGGACGCGGCGGCGCCAGGAGCCCTGCGGCTCGAGAGGAGGCAGCGGTGGAGGTGGGAGGAGAGCTTGGAGAGTGAAGTCGCCATTGCTGCGAGCTGGGGAAGGTGGGGGAAGAAGATCGCGCGGGTCTTTGCAAGCACGCAAAAACCTCTCTTCTCAAGAAAAACAAGGAAACGGGAAAAAAAAAAAAGAAAAAGAAAATGGCGAGTGTTTTTTTTTTTTTTTTTAATAAGAAAATGAGAATTAATCATAAAAATAAATTTGAATAACCATATAAAACGATATAAATTTATCAAAATTTGATGATATGGCCACTTTAATAGAATTGTCCAAGACATTATAAGGAAAAGAATAATGAATGATTAATTAACATATGGCTAAGTACAATTAGAATTTTTTATATAAAAATGATGTGGACTTATGAAAGGAAATGATTGATCAGAATTGCTATTTTCTTTAAAAAAATTCGTTAATCAATCATCTTATGCATAATTTAATATTTTAGTATATTATTGTCGATATTTTTTTTAATGTTAAATTTTTTATTAATCTATTTTTCTCCATTTTCTTTATATTTCACTTTTATAGAAGTCAAGGGTTAAAAAAGAAGATTTAATTAAAAAAATATGAGATGAATATGCAAATTTACTCCTTAAAGTCACATGCATTGCGCATGCTAATTGTAATATAATAGGGTTAATTACTATAATAAAATGAAAATCCATGGGGATAATATATAATAGTTGAAAAATTAGGGATATACATTAATGTATAATTTCTCCCAAGTACTAATACGTATCAAGGAGTTTTTTATGATACTTAGGGTGCGTTTGGTCAAACATCTGTTTCGAAGAACAATTTTTTTTTTTTTTTTTTTAAATAGTTAAATAGTATTTTTCTATTTCTACTCTTTGGAATAATTTATGAGTAAAATAATGCGTTTGGTAATTATATAAAATTTATATTCTTTTAATAGAAAAAATAGGAATACGTTTGGTACGACCCATAAATTAATTTGTAATGTAAAATTCATTTTCATTTTTTAATTTTTTTTTTGACTTTCCTTTTTTTTTTTTCCTTTTTTCTTTGCCAGCGTTTGGTGGTCAGCGGGGGCAAGGGGTAGCAAGAAATAAGAAGAAAAGAAAAAAAGATTTATTTCTAGAAATTATTCTCGAGAATAATAAGCTATTTCTAAAAATTATTCCCGAGAATAATAAGCTAGTGTTTTTTACTTTTTGTTTTTGTTTTAGATTTATTCTTTGGCTACTTTTCTATGCCGAGGAATATAAAAATTAGTTGACGTTATCCAATGGCTTTTTATTTTTATTTTTTTATTACAGAGCGCAAAAGAACAGAAAAATAAAGACATAGGAACATTAACAGAAAAGCCTTTAGTGTTTTTCCATTCACTTAAATAATATGTTTTATACATTTGTAAGTTCGATCCAATTTAGTTGTTATTATATTTTTTCTTTTTGTCCAATAAGTGTGTAGAAATAGGTTCTTTTTATGTTAGTTTCACCACTTGTTGAAGTTAGATAGTCTAATTGGGTGTTTAGTAAAAAAAATTGAAAACCACCTCAAGGAAAAGTTTGCCTTGGAGAGGAAAAGCTCAAGGCAGGTCATAGGCTACCTTGGGCTTTTAGCTTTCTCAGCATGCAAGAAGGCTGGTAGGTATTTTTTTTTTTTCCAAAACTATCTTCACCGACTTTTTGGTTTTTCGATTTTGCCCTCATTTGTGACTTTTTATCTTCTTCTCTACTGGAGTTAGCTAGGGTGGTTGCGTGTGGCTATGAGGGGCTGGCGAAGGGTTAGAGAGAGGCCGGCGAGGTTACGGCAGCCCGGAAATTCGCGAGGCTAGTGGAGGTCGCTAAATCCAAACAACAACGATCGCGCAGCCTCTGTGAGGGGCTGCTTGGGGTTTTGCAACCTAGTTAGCCCTCGTTAGGGTTGAGTGACCTCCATGAGGGGTTGTGTAGGTCATGCAACCCTCATTAGTGGTCTCTGGGGCTGTCCGACGACTGCAGGCAACAGATCTATATCACCGGGAGCCACCTGTCCTTGATTGGCAAAGGGCCAAATTTTTCTTTTCTTTTCAAAAAAAGTAGTCATTTGTAAATATAATTTTTACAAACACTATTTTATTCAAAGTACTTCACAATGACTTTTAGATTACAATTTAACAAATACAATTTGCACTTTCAAAAATATTTTAACTTAAAGTTCTTTTTCTCAAAACTTTCCTTAAAAGTCCAATCAAACACGCCCCTAAATATAAATTAAGGATATGCATGACAAAATTTCTAGAACAGAAATCGATTTCTTGCCATTTCTCAATTTCTATTCCCTAGATGAGTTTTTGAGCAAAGAATCGCATTTCATAATGACAAAAAATTTATGTTTTTGAAATAGAAATTCATCTAATAACAGAATAAAATTTCTTTTTCTAGGGGGATGGCGGCGCATCTCATGGGTGGCAAGTGGGCGGCGGGTGGTGACGAGAGTGAATGATCAAAAGAGTTTTCATTTTTCACTTTTGTTCAAGAAATAAAATAGTTAAAAATTTTAGTTTATGATTTCTACTATAAATTTATTTCTAAATAGAATCCATAAAAAAAAATTGAAATTGCGTTACTAAACAGATTTATATTTCAAATTTGTTCGAGGAAAACAAAAAGAAATAGAGAAATGTAAATTTTATCATGTGCGCCCTAAACTTCTTGGTTGTAAATCGACTCGATAATAATGGCTTGAAATCGAACCAAATTGATAATAAACCAAAGTTATTGGTTTGGTTTGAGTTGGATTGATAATTTCACAAATCAATAAGTTTAGTTTATTTTGAGTGGTGCAAATAGTTTGGAATCTTATTTAGAAAATCATGGTTGCCTTTAGTTGGGGATAAGTCACAAAAAAGTCACAAACCTATTGCATTAATAATGATTGAGTCTTAAAACTTTTAATTGGACCAATTTAGTCCAAACATTTTATATTTATACCAATTGAGTCAATTCGGTCAATTTTGGCTGAAAATCGCATACATTGAATCTAATTATTCTATATGGTACAATTAATGTGGATATGTACAAAATTTAAAATTTGCAAACATTATTTGAATTTTTATTAATATTATTTTTTACACTGTGATTGGTGAGGGTCACTCGATGATTCTTTTGCGTCGTTATAAATAATACATTGTGGGTAATTTGGTTACTAGGAAGATAAAATATCAAATTTGTTAGAACTTGATCGGGTGCTTGAAAACTTCACGAGCTGGGTTTGAAAAATTATGTAACAAGAAGGTATCATGACATATTTATAAGGAAATAAATCGTTATAAACCCATTTTCCATCCTAAGTGAATTCTGACTTTGTTCGAAATTGTTAGCTATTCAGAAGAAAAAAATAGTTTAATGGAGTCCCTAGTAAATGCATTGAAATCGTTTAAGTTCAGAGTATCATAATCATCAAATGACGTGATTTTCGCAAAACAAAGAACATTTATAGGTATAATGATTTATGATATGATGAGTCGACGTGAATTCATTAATAATTTGATTTGTCCATGTCATTTGCTTAGGCTAGACCGATGGGAGCCAAAAGTCCTACCAAACCCAAAAAATAAAAAAGAAAAATAATATATATAAATGCTTTGTTTTTTTGTTTTGGGTAAATGTAAGAATATATTGAAGAATATATAAACGCTTTGTTTATTTCATGTGAACATAATATAAATAAATGCTTTGTTTATTTCACGTGAAATAAATGATTTGATAAATATTCTTTTAAAATTGGTCATATTTATCATTTAAAATAATTAGTTAATGAATAATATTTCTATTATCGATAATAATTTTGGTCAAATCCAAAATTATTAAATGGAGCCAAAATGAAGAAACGTTTTCGTTTAAAGAAGAGGGGGATTCCCGCATCGACCCGCACGATGCCGTCATCGGCCTCGCAAACGGTGCGTTGTCTTCCGTCCCTTCTTCGGTTCTTTGTCTCCTCAGGAAGCCCGAGTCTCTGCATTTCTTGTAGCGTGGTCGTCGATCGGTGCTTGGCAATTGCCGCGGTATGGTTGCGGAAGGAACTTTTCGAGGCGTTCATGAAAGATTAGCGGTCAACACTTGTGCCAATGGCTACTGCGTGTAGACGAATTGTTAGTGTACGGAGATAGTTTTGGCTTAGCCGACGGTTTCATTCCTGTCTTGGTAGAAGTAAAAAATATGGACCGTGCATATGACCAAAGAGGATGACTGTGCTGATGAGAGATCATAGATTTTCCTGTGGTGGACGGGTGTAATTGTTCAGTGATATCGAATTTGCTGGTGACTAAAATTTTGGCGATCACGTGATTATAACATCGAGTAGCGAGTTGCAGTTCACAGGACAGTTAATTTAGAGAACAGGAGAAAGCGTAGGACGAAATATTTGTGTCTGTGCTTATAGCAGGAAATGCTTTTGTGAAGCTTGGCCTGATATTTCATGGCAAATTCATTTCAGGAATGTGATTTGGTATTCACATCTCTAGTATGCAAAAAAATAATAATAAAAAAAAAATCCTTTACTTGGCGACTCTTCAGTATTGGGGGCTTAATGGCTTCTACTTTCTGGAGTCTAGCACACTGCTACTAAGAAGGTGTATATGTTGGTTTTGTCCTGCTGATATGGCTCATATATGCTTCATGTAATTCAAAATCATTGCTTAATCACTTCAGTGATTTCCCCATATGTTACCACTTACCTTAAAAATATAATTTCAACTATATTTTCATCCCAGGACTTGGAAAACGGAGGTTGGACTTAGGGTACCTAGGCGAAGCCCATCCTAACTGATGAGATCTGATGATTTTATCTGTTTATTGGTCTTGGTGCATTTTTGTTTCTTTCAGCAAATTTCTAGTTCTTATTGTTGCTTGAAACTTCAGGTCTCAGTTGCTTTTCAAACTATTGACTGCATATTTGTTATCGGTAGACAGGTAGAGACATAAAATAGCTCTTCCAATGTCATTCTTCCATCTGAATCTTCCCTTCATTTACTGCAGTGAGATCTTTCGGAACAGAAGGGCGAAGAAAGGACGGTCCTCAAGTCCTTCCTGACGACAGAGTTTTCAACTACGTAAATTTCAGAGGGAGTGACATAAAGTTTGTCATTATATTTGGACAGTGGCCATCCATGATCTGCATATAAGCAAAGCATATATTGTATCATTGACTATACTGTAGAATAGTTGTTCATAAACACAGGTGTATTGCAGCTCGTAATTCTGACTCATGCTGGCATTGGTAACTTCTAGATACTGAAGCTTTGTTTTGGTGATCCAACTATTTCTTTGATGTACTTATGTCAATTCTTGTATTAAAATTCACATGACTGACTAAAGCAGAGGAACAAAAATGCTTGTGCACCTGTTGCAGGAATTGCAGGTTCTATCTTCAGAGTCTCAACCTGAAAAGGTTACATCAGACTTGCCAGAAAATCCAGCCATCATAAAGGTTTTATCAACTTTATGTTCTGATCTGATGCTTGAGATGGAAACAAGCCATCTATTCATATTGCATTAGCTTCTCATACAGGCTATTTTCCTCCACTCTTCATCTGCATCTTCAATCACTCCACAGGCCACCACAATAAGCAGATCCAACGGTTCCAGTTTAGGACTTCCAAATTTGGCTTTCCACCAGACTCTTTCTTCATATCAGCCCAAACAGAACTTAACATCATTCAGTTCATTGCTGTCTACAAATACACTTGCTGCTGGACAGCCCATGCCATTACATGGGCAAGAATTTGGTAGGAGTACAGGGGAAGTCCCTTATCCTCAGCAGAGTTATTGGCTGGACTGCCGCCCAGTCTGGCTGCATATCATATTAAGCAACCAATGCAACATCCTGTAACAAATCCATTGACGATGAGTGTTGCAGAAACTTATGGATTATCCGATTCTTTGAAGCCCCCTGTTATCATGGATTCTTTGACATCGACACCAATGTTGATTCCTTCATATCTGCCATCGGGTCCTGCTTTATTGATTTTGGACACATTGCCTAATGTGGCAAAGGATTTGTTGAGTTCTAGAATAACGTCGATGTCTTCTGCGGCAAAGTGTTCTAGTACTGCTGGTCTGAATATTGACCCCATGCCTCAAGTTATCCATGGAGAAAACTTTGTCTGAGGGTCTGGAGTGGTTCCGGAAAGTCTGCCTCTAGCTATGAATGGAGCAAACTTTGAAGCCATCATTAACGACCCCTAGTCAAAATTTACAAACTGGGGCCCAGCCACTTTCTTCATCTCATTTTTCCGGAAGTACTTATGAAGATAAATAGGTCATTAAATCTTTGACTTCTGAATCACTGCTGAGGGAGCCGACAGGTGCTGGGGCACCCATTTTGCCTCTTACAAAACCATATGCCACAAAGGTTTTCTCATGTCTGTCGACTCAGTTCATATCTGTGACATTGTGATGCTCAAAATAGTAATTTGCATATTCTATGGTGTTAAAGTAGATAGTATACATGTCATGGCATCTGACGATGCGACTTTCGTGCCTCTGTTTTTTTCTTGATTAAGGATGTATATTGATACCCCTACTATAGGTTTAAGTTATTAATCATCCACCTTCAAACCCTTATCCCCAACACACAGAAAAGAAAAAACAGGAACCAAACGAAAGAAAGGTGGGACTCTGTGGGCTGCTCTTTCTTGTAAACCCCCAATAGGCAAAGGCTCGATTGAACCTTAGTGCGTTCCCATAAAATCAACAAGACATCATTACTCAACGTAGTTAACTTTTCTAGAAACTCGGTATGTTTCAAAGCAGTAATCCTTGAATGCACAAAATTTTACAGACCTAGCTGTTGCAAAGGGTTTTTTGGTTCAAGTGCTGGTCTTTGATGGCAGCGAGTAGCTTATGCATAGATTATGATTGTATAATTATGTTATGTGGAAATTCATTTATCCTTTCTCAATATTCCAAATACATGGTGCATCGTCCAGGAGGTAATTATTGTGTTTTTCTCCCTCCAATATGTTTTGAAACGCTAGACTAGAACAAAAGCTGTACTGTCTCTCTTGTTAAAGATTAAATACTTGGTTGTTATCTTGTTAAACGCCTGTTTAGTTTATGCTAATATTCCAGAAACTCCAGCCCACACTCCTTTATAAGCAATCACAACAAGTCATGGCGTTTCAATTGAATTGACTAATATTTCCTTCCCATTCTTTATAATGTCTCGTCCATGACAAGTTTTTATTTGGGGTGAGTTTTAACTTTTGGCTTATTTTTCAGTATACTAGCTGTTTTTTTTCCCTAAAAGGAAAAAACTTTTGTTTTGCTTTGATGTTTACCAAGTAAACTATAGGTTCACATTTTCTCCTCCGTCCTAAAGAACTCTCTCAGTCTCTTGCTTCGCTTCCTCATTCCTTTATTAAAAAGAAGCATCTGAATTTCTAGTTGCTCCATCAAGTGAGACTACATTCCTAGAGAAAAAGGCACTGCATCTCCTTATATTATGATTGCTACTCATTTGTGTCAACTGCTTTTGAAATATATTCCAGATTTATAACATCTATTTATTATAGCTCTCATTTGATCATTTCTGTCTAATAAGATGCATCTTAGTGAGGAAACTTGTCCATGGCTAGTAAGAAGGGTTCCAATTCTAGTTTTCTTATCTTTGATTGCATGACTCATGCTCTCTTGATTAGCGGAAGGACCTTTTGAAAATTTGAGTTTTGTCTGCCTTCTCTTTTCTCGACACATCTTTTCCTTCAGAAGTTTTTTGTTCAACATGCTTGCTAGTGGTTTTTGAAATAGGTTGCACTAAAAAAAAAAAGTGATATAGTTGAAATATTTCATCTGTCATGGTTGTTACATGTATAATTTGGTTGAAAATGGAAATAGAAACCAAAAGAAGCACACGCATTTTATAGATCCAGTTTGTCTTTTGCCTGTTATGATTGCATTCCGTTAGCTGTCCTTATACCCTCTTCCCACCTTCTTGTAGGCTTATTGAAGCCAAAGATTTTAGGTAAATGAGCCGGTGAAGATTATGTGCCTTCAGTTCTCACTTAGCTGTTGTAGGTGTATCTAACTTTTTAAAGGATGCCTTATTTATTTATTTTTTAATATCTCCAGAATTATAGTTGTCTCTTTTTACTTTATCAATTAGCCACTTTCTGGTATTCTTTTCAAACATTACCCTTATTGTGTGAATAATATAGAGGGCAAAGCTAACTTATGTTTGTTTGTTCATTCATATCATTCTTTTTCTTTATCCAGCCTTTGTTATATCTAAATCTCTTTGTTAGAATTGGATATTCATAGAGCCTCTGCTATTTCCCTCTGCTTCCTTTTGTCAGCATAATAGTGCCACTTTAGACTCTAATAACAGTCATAAAGCTAATGGCCTGACAAAGGGAAATACAGTGAACATTTTTCTTCCTCTGAACTTGCCAGTGCATATTCTTTGCCTGGAAATTGCCTTCCTGTTGTCTTCATAGTTTAAAACCTTTGGTATCCATTATTTCAGGTGTATAATGGGAATCTGCAGAACCCCAACAGCATTGCCAGCAAGTCGGCAGAGAGAGGAAAGAGGGTATTACACATTCACAGAGCAAATTGTCACATGCTTATATGTGCGTTCTAATGTATGTGAGTGTCTATAACTATTAATTTCGCAAGGCCTCTCTCTCTCTTACAGCATACAGGTGATCCTCAGTACCCTAACAATTATAAAGCTTATGGGGAGGGAAAACAAGAGCAGGTAAAGCTTTTTTATCTATGAGCTTTTCTGAATTTAGCTTCTCTCTCTTTTCTTTTTTTTCTTTTTTTTTTTAATCAGACTCATGGTTTATTTTGCCTTGATATCTATTGTTTTATCTTTCAAATGAGAACATCCAATGTACAGAATCTGAGAGATGCTGTGAGCAAGGGGGCAGAAACAATAAAAAGGGTATCATGACTCTTTCCAATTCTTTTCGCACGGCTGTTTAGAACATCATGCTGTAGGTCCTGAAGGTGTGTTGTCTTCACCCCGACCACAGAAGCCCAGTGGTTTGTTTGCCGTCTTTGCAGGTCTTATACTTGTGTGTTTCTTGTTATTGCACCATCAACTTTCTATTAGGTCAACAGAGCTGATTCTTAATCACTAATACCAAACCAGGGAAAGGGAAAACAGGGTATACGGATACCTCTCAATGTTCTCGTCATTTCTGCCTACCATCACTTAATATGAAGATAGTGAAAAGTGCAGTTCATTCTTTTCATTCCACGTTACCATGTGTTCCAGATGACGAAGGCCGAGTCAAGAACAAACAAAACACAAGCAATTCGAGGAGAGGAAAGAAGGTTATTATCATTGTTGATTTTTCTTAATTGACTTAAGTCCCATTCCCCTCAATGTATAGTTAGTATAGTTAGTGAGGATCAGTCAAATTCATATAATCAATAGACATAAAGTGCGTTTGTTCGGTCAAAAAGGAAAGTGTTTCACATGCACCAACGTATGGAACGTGGAATTCCATCAACTTCATCTCGGTGGAGCACTCCAATAATTGTAGATTAAAAAACTCATGGAGCAAAAGAAACGTTAGGTAATAATATCAAGTCACATCAGACTTGCGTGCCTTCACTAGTCAATCTGTTGACTAGTCAAACTGCCCAACTATCACATTACAAGAACAACCACCACAAAAGTCTCTCGCATGGATCTTCCCGACTCATTTCCCCATAAACAATGCAAAACTTTCATAAGACAATGTAATTAAATAAGTAAAGACTTCATTTTCGAACTCCTACTCGTCAAGGTGGTGGCCTGACAAAGTATCCATCAAGCAAATACCTAATTGAGGAAGTATTCAAATTTCAAACCATAATTCCTTTGCAAAATCGAAATTTTGCATTGAAATTTTATTTTTTCGAATTTCTCTGAGAGAAAATTACTAAAAAAAAAAAGTGAGACTGCCGGTGTGAAAACGAGCGCCCGAGTCGCGCTCGCTTTTTCTCTCTCATCGTTTAACCCGAAATTTGCGCACACGTCTCAGTCCTCGCGCTCCACAGGAACTCTCTCTCTAGCATTTTCCTCCCCTCCTTTTTAAAACCCTTTCCTCTCTCTCTCTCTCTCTCGCGGGCAAAGTCGTCGCAGTCTTCGTCGTCTTCGTCGCTGCCGAAGCTTCCTCGAAACCTCGCCTGATCCGCCATCAAATTCAGGTTCTGTAGGGCAAAGTTGTCGCAGTCTTCATCGTCTTCGTCGGTGTCGCTGCCGAAGCGCCATCAGATTCAGGTTCTGTGTCAATAGGGAGGGCTAGACTTACTATTACATAAGGTTGACTTAAAGCAAAAGAATAAAGGTAATATAAAGTTGACACGCAGTTTCAGTTCTTGTCCATCTTCACCTCGCCCACCCAGCAAAACCAAAACCCAAGTAGAGTGTTAGAACAATTTATTCACCATGAAACGAACGCCATTTGATCTCTTGGTCGTTTTCCTCGCCATGATTCCACTCCGCTTTGCTTCCTCTGAGACATTGCCTTCAATGAGCTCAACGAAGTGCCATGAGCAGGAGCGGTCTGCCTTGTTAGAATTCAAACAATCTTTCTTCGATGCAAAGTCCTTAGCTTGCGGGCCTTATGGCCATCCGCACCAGCCAGAATCGTGGAAGCTGGAAAACAGGGATTGTTGTGATTGGGAAGGCGTGGATTGTGATGAAGGGACGGGCTACGTGACTGGCCTCGACCTCAGCGAAAGTTGTTTCTCCGGTCCTATCAACTCGAAGGTCAGCCTCTTCCGCCTTACTCATTTGCAAAGCCTCAATCTCGCCTGGAACGACTTCAATTACTCTCAAATACCGTCCGCCATAGGTGATCTAGTGGAGTTGATGAGCCTAAACCTCTCTTCATCCAACTTCGGAGGTCAAATCCAGTCTCAAGTCCTGAAGTTGACTAACTTGACCTCCCTCGATCTCTCTGGGAACCATAAATTGGAGCTGAGGAATCCCAGCATGAAGATACTGGTTCAATTTTTGACCAAATTGGAACACCTCAATCTTAGCTCGTCGATTGTGTCAGCTCTGATGCCTGATGCCATCGCAAATTTATCTTCCTTGACATCACTTGCACTGCAAAACTGCAACTTGCGAGGGACATTCCCCACAACCATCTTCGAGCTACCGAGGCTACAACTTCTTGATTTGGGTTTCAATCCAGAGTTGTCAGGTCATTTGCCAGAGTTTCACTTGCATAGTCCCATTAAGTCGCTATCTCTTCGGGAGACCAATTTTTCAGGCTTGCTACCAGCTTCACTTGGAAACTTGGCTTTCCTCAGTGAGTTTGATATCGGTCAATCCAATTTTTCAGGGAACATTCCATCTTCAATAGGTAACCTCACTCAACTTACCATGTTGGATTTTCGATATAACAAACTCTCGGGTGAAATCCCATCTTCCCTAGGGAAGCTTGTCCAACTCTCATCTTTGAGTCTTGGAATGAATCTACTCTCCGGGGAAATTCCATCTTCATTGACTAACCTCACTAACCTCGCTTCCTTAGATCTCTGTGACAATCAATTAACTGGTCAAATTCTAACTGAGATCACTGGCCTCACTCAGTTAACTCATCTCGATCTATCATTCAACAGATTAACTGGCCCAATTCCTGAAAACATCTCTAACCTCGAGAGTCTTGATTACTTGGACTTGCAATCAAACAATCTAAATGGTACTTTGCGGCTAGATGTGATACTCAAACTTCAACATATAAAGATGTTGCAACTCTCATCCAATGAATTCTCATCGATTATCGAACCCGGCATGAATGCTAGCCTTCCCAACTTGTCTACTTTTGGCTTGGCTTCTAGCAACTTAAGTGAGCTCCCCATGTTCCTATCATATCAAAGTGGGTTGAAATGCTTGGACCTATCCCAAAATAGAATTTATGGGCCGACACCTCCATGGTTCTTAAATGTGAGTATGTCACAACTAGTATTTTTGAATCTTTCGAGAAACTCAATCACTGGTTTCACAGCTTTTAAATGCCTAAATCTTATGGTATTGGACCTTCGGTTCAACGATATACAAGGATTAATTCCCCTTCCCCCAAAGTCCATTGCATTCTACCTTGTCTCAAATAATAAGCTATCTGGAGAAATTTCACCGGAGATGTGCCAGCTACACTTTATTAGCATCCTTGATTTGTCCAAGAACAAGTTGTCTGGTGTTATTCCGCCATGTCTGAGCAATTTGAGCAAAAGCCTCTTAGTCTTGAGTTTGAATGGCAATGATTTATATGGAAGATTTCCTGAATTGCAGAATGACGGATGCTGGTGGAGTATGATAGATGTGAGTAATAACCAACTACAAGGGTCGCTGCCAAGGGGATTAGCTAATTGTAGCAATCTGGAATTTTTCAATATTGAAAATAATCAAATTGTTGACACCTTTCCTTCATGGATGGGCTCGCTTTCTTGTTTGGAGGTGCTCATTTTGCGTTCCAATAGATTTCATGGAACCATAGGGGAAGCTAAAGCACGTGACCAGTTTCCTAACCTACGAATTGTTGATCTATCTATGAACAACTTCTGGGGTAGCCTTCCATATGAATATTTTGATATGTGGAGTGCCATGAAAGTCCACAATGCAGATGACGCATACTACCATGTAGATTATTGGTTCTCTTCCTTCGAATTTAACGAGGAGGGAGAGTATGACTACTCAATGACAATAACCAACAAAGGCATTTCAATGAAGTATGAAAGGATATTGAGATACCTCAATGTGATTGATCTTTCGAGCAACAACTTTATTGGGGAAATCCCGAATTCTGTTGGAAGTTTAACTGAACTTAATATGCTCAATCTCTCCAACAATGCTCTTACCGGCTCCATCCCTTTGTCCTTGGCGAATCTGACCGAACTGGAATCTCTTGACCTTTCAAGCAATAAGCTCTCTGGAATGATCCCTCCAGCACTAGCCCAACTCAATTTCCTTGCTTTCTTCAATGTCTCAGACAACCATCTTTATGGGCCCATACCTCAAGTGAACCAATTCCGAACATTCGAGAATGACTCCTATGGAGGGAACTTAGGACTGTGTGGAGTTCCTCTGACAAAGAAATGCGGAAATCCTGTTGAAGCGCCCCTGGCACCACCATCTGGTGCATATGCTAAAGAGATTGATTGGAAGATTGTCCTGATGGGTTTTGGAAGCGGGCTGGTCATCGGCGTGGTTATGGGGCTAAACACGACTTCCAAAATTGAACGTTGGTTCCTAAGGTTCTATAGAGGATGGCAACAAAGATGGATGCACCAAATAAGGTTTGTGTGAATTACAGCCTGCTGTGAAAGTTCGATGACTGGATTGCTCATTGCTAGGTGCACATCATGGCATACCTTTTTGATATGTTCAGTGACTTCGTGGTAGCATCCAGGTATGTACCATCTAGAGATAAGATTTTGAGTAAAGTGTCTCTAGTTTCATTAGGCAAACAATAAATGCGTGATTGTTCCCGTGAAATTGACTTGATGTACTCTTTTGATAGCCATGAATACAATTTCTAGTGTCGGCCAGAGAAGGGTTTAGTTTTATTTATTTCTGATAAACCATTATGCAGAAGTTTCCTTCGCCTTATTTCTCTAGTCCGATCAAACAAGGTAATGAGTCATGGCCTCCATGTTTTGGAGGAATCAGCATAACGAGACATCTTTGTCATAAGTTTTTCTTGTTTCCCTTTAAATTCAAATCAAAAGCGCACACCAAAATTGTGTTCAGCCAAAAGTAAACATTGTACTCGAGGATCTGGATCTAAGAACTAGACTGGAAAATTGTGTTTGATGGGTCACGGAATTGGACTGGTCATTGTAGTGGTTATGGGACACAACACAACCACGAGAGTTCAACATTGGGTCGCGAAGAAGATTTTTGGGCAGAGGAAGAGAACCCGGAGGCCTGCTAAGAAGAAGGTTTGTACGAACACCTCAATCTCAAAAAGTGGCAATAGCATTGCATTCCTCTTTAGTCTTTTGACTGGTGATGAAGTTCGTTCAAAAGGCTTCCATCTCAGTATTAATATAGCTAAATGGCCGCAAATATATGTCGAGTAACTCTTTTGAGTTGCTGCCGATTCTATCCCAAATCCCATCCATGCTTTCATTTGTGAGCAAAATGAATCTGCTTTCTTAATAATATAAGCATGATGTGAACCCCTTTCATGTCCCATTTGCTGCAGATTTATTAAAACTGGCGTTAGGGAAATAGGACAAAGATCTAGTCAAATCCCTAGTTTAAGTCTTAGGAGTATAGCCTGGTCGTTGACATGAGTTATGAAGGAGCAATTAAAGTCATTGTCATTAGAAATTAAGATATGTTTTAAGTCATATTTACAAGTATCAACTTGTTTGATATGTATCTTCCTCGTATTATTGGTACAGCGGTCTGGAAACATACCTTGCCACATATATGACTAATTTAGACTCCTGGATCGTTGGTTTCATGTTCCGAAGCTGCCATTATTTCCCTTTTTTTTTTTTTTTTATTTCAGGCGATTTTAGTAATCTCCGTTATTCCACTAGGAGCACAATGCACCACAGATCGTAAATGAACTTTCACCAGGATACACCGCATAAGGAAAGTATGAAATCTTTTGGTTACACTGGAAAATCCTATCACTGGTAGGACGCCAAGAGTAAAACTCGTACAAAGCGACACTTTCTTTTTTTGATAGAAGAACGATATGCACTTTTATTTGAACTTCAAATTGAAAATAACAGTTATAGAGGTCGGGATCTGTTTTATCCAACATAGAATTTGGCTGAAGGCTCCACGCTATCAGCACACTATCTCGACCATGGCTATTCCCTCAATGCAAGCAACTGCAACCCGGCAGAGTGAAAGCCACAAAAATGGGAGACAATGGATATGGAAGATTTTATCTTCGCACTGAAACCCCAGAGCCTACATGAATGTCTTTATAGAGGCAATAGCTTATTATTGTCGGAGCATGGATATAATGAGGAAATGAAGCATTTAGAGCAGGTATGAATGTTATCAGCGGGAACCTTCCTGATATGAAATATCCCAAATCCTTCCATGACCAAATTTCAGTAAGTGCTTAAGCCTGTATGCGACAGAAAATCAGAGTCATTCACAAAACAACAAAGAATCCACATAAATAGTCTTATCCTATGGTAAGTTCTGGAAAATCTGGAAAGATAGAGACGATATTTTCATTCGACTGCTGTAACTGAAGCTACATTCTAGAGCATGCTATGACTGTACAAACTCCCACAATGCATACCCGAAGCCATTTGCATCCCATATGCGAAGAGTCTACTCCTCTGAACCAGTGATTACTATTGGCAGATTAGGATGTGCGCATATGGTGGTAACATTGTGCCCGTGTCCCAGGAGTGTTTGTACACAGCTTCTGCCCAAACCTGTACTTGTTATTTAACAAATCATATATTAATTGATCCCTTTCTAATAATGCACCGATATATTAAATCAAGAACGATAAAGTTTGCAAACCTTAACAGTGTAATCATTTGAACCACTCAGTAAATACAGCATATCATCCCTCAAGAAGTGATCAACAAAGTTCAGCCCTTTCTCATGCGCGTGTGAAGTAAACTTAGGTGTAGAGGAGTGCACATTCCAAATCTGCAACACATGGGAATCATATTGAGAGTATAAATAGCGTATTTGGAAATTGCAATATGTATTTTACTAAGAGGAAGACCTCCAAAATGAGTACCTTTATAGTTCCCTCAAGTGATGCACTTGCAAAAGCATTAGGATCTTGAGGATCAAATGCTACTCACATCACATAATGTGAATCTCCTTCAAATGTTTGAGTACACATCTAGTCCTTCTCCCAGTCCCAGAGCTTTACAACCACGTCATCTGATGCTGATAGCACATAGAGTAAGTAGGGTGGACACCCATGCACCCGAGGATCATGGTTTTACTCCCTTACCTCTTCAGAGCTGCTCGAGTGATCCCAGAAAACATTGTCTACATGAATAACATATTCATTAGATCTAAACATCTTACCGAAACATATAGTTTATCTACAGTTCAACAGATAGGATATACAAATCACTAATAGCAAATCAGAGGAGGAAAGGGAAAACAGGGTATGCAAATGCTTCTCAATATTCTTGTCATTTCTGCCACCGTCACTTAATTTGGAGAAATTTAATGAAAAGTGCAGTTGATTCTTTTCATTCCATGTTACCTCGTACCTCAGATGACTAAGGCTGAGTCAAGAACTAACCAAAACACAAGCAATTCGGGGAAAGGAGGAAAGAAGGTAATAACACTAATACGCAATATCTTTTTGTTTGAGTTTCTCATGTACTATTCCTCTTCACCTCAAAGCTGTTTGCATGTTATCTTTTATTCTGTGCCTTTCTATATTTCCTGGGTATTTCCAGATAGAGAGGGCTGACAAGCAAGATAATCAAACTAGTAAGAGCATCTCAGTGGGAAGAGGGAAAGAAGGAATCGCATTATTTAGTCCTAATTGTTTGTATAGCCCCGTGCATGCCATGAGTGATTCAAGTTCGATGCTGCTTTTGCTCTTCACAGCTGTTTAGTTGATTGGAGCTGCTACTAATTGTTGTTACCATAATGAAGGAATTGCTCAAGGAAGAGGAGAAGATGCGGTATGACACTCTTCTTCGATTCTAAGGAATGTCTTCAAACTTAGCAGCTATTAGCAAGAAGAATGTAGAAAGCGACAAACTATATACAATGCTAAAAAGGTACAAGACGCATTACCTCTAAAATGTAGACAGCACTTCCTAAAACTAAGAGCCGAGAAAAGAGATTTAGTTTCAAAGATGTGGAAAACAAATGGCTGAAAATCTTAAAGACGAATATCCAACGAATGTTAATTTTTTTTATATTTTTTTTAACATTCCTTAGGATCTTGTTACACTTCTTTCTCTTTTCTTGCTTGACTTTCCAGATTCCACATTGCAGAATGAATCTCACCTAAAGACAAAAGCGGATGATTGTGATCTTCCTGCTGCAGATGCTACGCATGTTGATGCTGCAATGAAATCAGATAAGAAGGTAAATCATTTGCAAGCTTAAAGAGTTAAAGTTCTCTTTTAATTCTTTCTTTTGAGATGGAGATGTCTTTTCCTTTTTCGAGATGTCTTTTCCTTTTTCGATATTAGCTTTACGTGAAGGACAAATTTTTTGACTCACTTTCAACCAGTCCACCTGGGCCATGGAAGCCGAAAATATCTGAACAAAGGAAGCCGGATATAGAGGTATCACTTCATGATTCTTCCAATGATTATCCAATGTTTGTTCTCTTTCTTGACTTGGTCCTCAGACATTTGGGTATTTCCAAGTGCACCAAAGGAGTCACGGTAGCCAAATGTCAAGGCTTGGTGGCAATCCAGACGTCTTTTCCGACCAAAGAGAAAATGGTAATGCAGGCAGAGGCCGGACGCATCCTGCTTTCTTGACAGGAGGCTTACAGATACTGGATACATAAGCTCGTTTTCCTTAGCTTCGTGGAATATACCAATGTCTTAATATAGGGCTTACAAAGAATGTTGTTACATGCACATTTGGTAACCCTTTTCCCCCTCTTTTGCCGAATTCTGAATCTTGTCACATGATTGTCAATGGTCCTTAAGACTAGTACAACTTGCTAGCAAATCGGATGTTCATCGAGCATTATATCAAATCTTAGCAAGACGACACTTGAGATTTCTAGAATGCAATGTCAGATTGAAAACCCAAACTCATCTTGAGGTGGGGAGCGATAAACATCTTATATTGTCAACATCCCAGCTCAAATCAAAACGTCAGCACAGATTCGCTCCTTCCACTGTTTTGGCCACTGATACACTCCCTTTTTTTTGGCCAAGGATATGCTCCTTCCCTGACCTTTACATTTTCAGCCATCAAGCATCCAACGAACATCATGCACGGCGTGGTACAACGACCACCAAACAAGTTAAACCACAAACCAATCTTTGACTCCCAAACATTTTAAAAAGGAATGTCCATTATTTGGCTCACAGTCTGCAACTACTGCACTTAGAGCAACGTAGTGTTTGGAACACATTCTTCATAAGCACATTATAACCTTCTATTACGTGTCATATTAAGGGTTCAATAATCAGCTAAGCAGCACTGACGCCACATGCAACACGCAGCACAACACAACACGATATAACGATACACCATTTCTATAAAAAATAGGGAATTTCGACAAGCTGGAACAAGTTGTCTATTAAATGTATATTTTTATATACACATTATCAATTATAATTTTTATGATTATTTCAATCAAATTAATTTGATTCAAATTCACAAATAAATAAATAAATAAATAAATATGAGCCTAAAATGAATTCACACTAAAAAAATTAATTCACTATTTGTTAATACCATTCATTATTTCGAATTGACAAATTTGACTACATTTTATTCCAATAATTCATAAAACTTGGATTTTAAAAGAAAAAAAATCTATATTCCACTATTAAATTTAACATTGAACAATGAGCCGAATAAAAAAATCCACATTTTACCATCAAATAAAAGATTAAGTCATTCATCCACATTATTTACCCCCATTTCTTTTTCTCTCTTTTTTTTTTTTTTTTTTTTTTTGATAGATTTACATTTTGACCTCTAATTGTCCCAACCTAACCCCCCTCGCGGGAGCTATTAGGTTTAGGAGTATTGTCAACTTTAGACTGACGGTCTTCCATTGACTCAAATTCTCTCAAGCCTATACCTCGCGCGATATTGAACGTTTAGATTTTAAATCAATTAAGCCTAAACAAATTTTGACTAAAGTGTCGCCATTAGCCTTTTCGGGGTCGGCTAGAAATCCAGTAAAATATTTTCCCGTATTTAAGGGATTTCTAGACTTGAAACTTGATTACATTAGCCCTCGACTAACACCACATTGGTACCTAACTTGATTAAATGCTAACTAATGCCTTAGCAACCTATCGAAGAAATCTAAGTATCGTCCTAACCATTCTAAAACAAAGAAAATAATATTGAAATGCGCAACCAAGTAAAATCACAAAGAAAATACATGCAAGCCTCTCCTAATATTATCCCCAAAAAGAGAAAGACAATGCAAAAGAAAGGACCCTGTTGTAAAGCCTCAAAGGCTTGTCCAATTTCAGATTTTAATTTTTCAAGAATTTTCCAATTTTTCAAAATTTTTCTGATTTTGTAGAATTTTCTGGATTTTTATGATATTTCTGAATTTTTTTATTTTTCATTAACGATTTAATATTTTTTTGCCCATTTTCATTTTCTGATCCCCAGTCCAACCGTTTTTACTCTAAGCCCACTTTTCGTTAAAATTCGACTAGACCACTTACTCCTAGCCCGTGAACAGTACCCGCCCAAAATTTTTTATTTGATTTTTTTAAAAATGATTTTCTTTTTCTCTCTTGTCTTTTTCTGTTTTTGTCTTCTTTTGCCATCATCGTCAACCTCCAGCACCTCATTCTTCCCCGAATCTCTTTTACGCCGTGCCATTCTCCATTGACGCCTATGCTCACACCACCGCCCAACGCCGGCCATCTAATCCGAACGGCGTCCGGCACTTCCGGCCACTCATTCCGGCCACCGCCAAACGACAATAAAACAATATCAAACCAAAGCCAACGCCTGTAAACTCTTTAACATTTCTAACGATTAAACAATCATGAACGCATTTAGAATGAAGAGCAAAGCTGACTTGAACGGCCTTGACCCGTGAGCGACGCCGGTAAGGAAATCACCGACCAGAAGGAGGGAGGATCCATGGCCGACCAACTCGAACATGTGTTTCTCACCAAATCGCATGACAAAGCAAAGAAAACACGAATATCAGACATTGGCCAACAAGTACGAAAGCAAATATAGAACGATCACGAGTCGGAACACGCATCAATTTTCAGCACTCTTTGGAACATTTCATCGAGCACGTAATGAGCAGCATTAACAGTGCTTTTTCGGTTTGATTTTTAAACCGTGCCTAGCCTAACGAATAACGATGACAGGCATCAGACCTGGATCACTATCATTAACAAAAAACAGACTGGATCACTATCATTAACAACAAAATAGCTTCGTCTCGTCACAGTTTTCTTGAGATCATCGATTGAGTCAAAGTACCCCACTCCGTCAAAGAAAACAGAGAGAGAAAAGCATCCCGGAAGCAAGTGCTTTGTTTGGTGGAATTAAACCTCGATCGGCGATGGCACGGAGTACCTGGTTAGGCTTCTACTTCTGCCAATGATGAACAACAACAGCTTTCGCCCGATATTCAACCCCAAATGAACGAAGAATAGTCTGCGGCTTGACCCTTGATCGGAAACTTCGGCGGTGAACTCTGGTGATGAAGTTTCTTCTTCGCTCCAGATAAGCGAGCCCCCTCAATGAAAAGGGATTCTCCGATGGTCGAACGTTGACTTCCCTCTGAACTAGAACCAGAGAACCCTCCCTAAAAAACGATTCCTTCACACAAAAATTGGCCTCCTCCTCCCTGCTCTCCTGCTCTCGACGCCTCCATGCTTACCTCTATTCTCGAGCGAGCACCCTCTCTCTCTCTCCTCCCATGGCCGACGCTGCTTGTCTCTTGGCAACTGAAAGCCCAGAAAATCTTCACCGAAAAGCCCCTTTTTCCCCCATGGGCCGAACGCTGTTTGTCTCTTGCTCACTGGCGCACCTGCGGTCACCCACCTGCGTCACGGCGTCTCCCTTCTTCTAGTATAATCAATGTGATGTGGATAAAATTTAAAATTTTTAAACATTATTTGAATTTTTATTAATATTATTTTTTACACTGTAATTGGTGAGGGTTGCTCGATCATTCTTTTGCATCGTTATAAATAATACATCCAGGGTAATTTGGTTACTGGATAGATGAAATATCAGATTTGTTAGAACCTGATTGGGAGCTCGAAAACTTCATGAGTTGGGTTTGAGAAAAATGTAACAAGAAGGTATCATGACATATTTATAAGGAAATAAATTGTTATAAACCCATTTCACTTCCATCCTAAGCGAATTTTGACTTTGTTCGAAATTATTAGCGATTCAGAAGAAAAAAATAGTTTAATGGAGTCCCTAGTGAATGCATTGAAATCGTTTAAGTTCATAGTATCATAACCATCAAAATAACGTGATTTTCACGAAACAAAGAACATTTATAGATATAATAATTTATGATACGATGAGTCGACATGAATTCATTAATAATTTGATTTGTCCATACCATCTGCCGAGGCTAGACCAATGGGAGCCAAAAGCCCTATCAAACCCAAAAAATATAAAGAAGAAATAATATAAATAAAGACTTCGTTTATTTCAAGTAAAATGGATGATTTGATAAATATTTTTCAAAAAATGATCGTTTTTATCGTTTAAAATAATTAGTTAATGAATAACATTTCTATTATTGATATTTTTCAAAAAATGATCGTTTTGGCTTGGCCGACGGTTTCATTCCTGTCTTGGTAGAAGCAAAAATCATGGACTGTGCATGTGACCAAAGAGGATGACTGTGCTGATGAGAAATCAAAGATTTTCCTGTGGTGGACGGTTGTAATTGTTCGGTGATATCGAATTTGCTAGTGACTAAAATTTTGGCGATCATGTGATTATAACATCGAGTATCAAGTTGCAGTTCACGGGACAGTTAATTTAGAGAGCAGGAGAGCGTAGGATGAAATATTTGTGTCTGTGCTTATAGCAGGAAATGCTTTTGTGAAGCTTGGCCTAATATTTCATGGCAAATTCATTTCAGGGATGTGATTTGGTATTCACATCTCTAGTATGCAAAAAAATAATTAAAAAAAAAAAATCCTTTACTTGGCGACTTTTCAGTATTGGGGGCTCAATGGCTTCTACTTTCTGGAGTCTAGCACACTGCTACTAAGAAGGCGTATATGTTAGTTTTGTCCTGCTGATATGGTTCATATATGCTTCCTGTAATTCAAAATCAGAGCTTAGTCACTTCAGTGATTTCCCCATATGTTACCACTTACCTTAAAAATATAATTTCAACTATATTTTCTTCCCAGACTTGGAAAACAGAAGTTGGACTTAGGTTACCTAGGCGAAGCCCATCCTAACTGATGAGATCTGATGATTTTATCCGTTTATTGGTCTTGGTGCATTTTGTTTATTTCAGCAAATTTCTAGTTCTTATTGTTGCTAGAAACTTCAGGTCTGAGTTGCTTTTCAAACTATTGACTGCATAATTGTTATCTGTAGACAGGTAGAGACATAAAACAGCTCTTCCAATGTCATTCTTCCATCTGAATCTTCCCTTCATTTACTGCAGTGAGATATTTTGGAACAGAAGGGCGAAGAAAGGACGGTTCTCAGGTCCTTCCTGACAACAGAGTTTTCAACTACGTAAATTTCAGAGGGAGTGACATAACGTTTGGCATTGTATTTGGACAGTTGACATCCATGATCTGCATAAAGCAAAGCATATATTGTATCATTGACTATACTGTAGAATAGTTGTTCATAAACACAGGTGTATTGCAGTTCGTAATTCTGACTCATGCTAGCATTGGTAACTTCTAGATACTGAAGCTTTGTTTTGGTGATCCAACTATTTCTTTGATGTACTTATGTCAATTCTTGTATTAAAATTCACATGACTGACTAAAGCAGAGGAACAAAAATGCTTGTGCACCTGTTTCAGGAATTGCAGGTTCTATCTTCATAGACTCAACCTGAAAAGGTTACATCAGACTTGCCAGAAGATCCAGCCATCATAAAGGTTTTATCAACTTTTATGTTCTGATCTGATGCTTGAGATGGAAACAAGCCATCTATTCATGTTGCATTAGCTTCTCATATAGGCTATTTTCCTCCACGCTTCATCTGCATCTTCAATCACTCCACAGGCCACCACAATAAGCAGAACCAACAGTTCCAGTTTAGGAGTTCCAAATTTGGCTGTCCACCAGACTCTTTCTTCATATCAGCCCACACAGAACTCAACATCATTTAGTTCATTGCTGTGTACAAATACACTTGCTGCTGGACAGCCCATGCTATTACATGGGCAAGAATTTGGTAGGAGTACAGGGGAAGTCCCTTATCCTCACCAGAGTTATTGGCTGGACTGCCGCCCGGTCTGGCTGCATATCATATTAAGCAACCAATGCAACATCCTGTAACAAATCCATTGACAAGGAGTGTTGCAACAACTTAGAGATTATCTGATTCTTTGAAGCCCCCTGTTATCATGGATTCTTTGACATCTACACCAATGTTGATTCCTTCAGATCTGCCATCGGGTCCTGCTTTATTGATTTCGGACACATTGCCTAATGTGGCAAAGGATTTGTTGAGTTCTAGAATAACGTCGATTTCTTCTGCAGCAAAGTGCTCTAGTACTGCTGGTCTGAATATTGACCCCATGCCTCAAGTTATCCATGGAGCAAACTTTGTCTGAGGGTCTGGAGCGGTTCCGGAAAGTCTGCCTCTAGCTATGAATGGAGCAAACTTTGAAGCCATCATTAACGACCCCTAGTCAAAATTTACAAACTGGGGCCCAGCCACTTTCTTCATCTCATTTTTCCGGAAGTACTTATGAAGATAAATAGGTCATTAAATCTTTTACTTCTGAATCGCTGCTGAGGGAGCCGACAGGTGCTGGGGCACCCATTTTGCCTCTTCCAAAACCATATGCCACAAAGGTTTTTTCATGTCTGTCGACTCAGTTCATATCTGTGATATTGTGATTCTAAAAATAGTAATTTGCATATTCTATGGTGTTAAAGTAGATAGTATACATGTCATGGCATCTGACAATGCGACTTTCATGCCTCTGTTTTTTTCTTGATTAAGGATGTGTATTGATACCCCTACTATAGGCTTAAGTTATTAATCATCCACCTTCAAACCCTTATCCCCAACACACAGAAAAGAAAAAACAGGAACCAAACGAAAGAAAGGTGGGACTCTGTAGGCTGCTTTTTCCTGTAAACCCCCAATAGGCAAAGGCTCGATTGAACCTTAGTGCGTTCCCATAAAATCGACAAGATATCATAACTCAAGCTAGTTAACTTTTCTAGAAACTTGGTATGTTTCAAAGAAGTAATCCTTGAATGCACAAAATTTTACAGAGCTAGCTGTTGCAAATGATTTTTTGGTTCAAGTGCTGGTCTTTGATGGCAGTGAGTAGCTTATGCATAGAGGTAGATATGAGAGCTACGGAAATGGAACTAAACCCATGTATCTGTTTTATATGCTGTATGAACCTTGGCGCATTATTTGATACAGGCTATTTCTGGATTTTATTTTCTTGTGACTTCTTACTTGAGGCCAGAGCATTATGATTGTATAATTATGGTATGTGGAATTTCATTTATCCCTTTTCAATATTCCAAATACATGGTGCATCGTCCGGGAGGTAATTATTGTGTTTTTCTCCCTCCACTATGTTTTGAAACGCTAGACTAGAACAAAAGCTGTGCTCTCTCTCTTGTTAAAGATTAAATACTTGGTTGTTTTTTTTTTGGTAAAGTTAAATACTTGGTTGTTATCTTCTTAAATGCCTGTTTAGTTTATGCTCATATTCCAGAAACTCCAGCCACACTCCTTTATAAGCAATCACAAGTCATGGCGTTTCAATTGAATTGACTAATATTTCCTTCCATTCTTTATAATGTCTCGTCCATGACAAGTTTTTATTTGGGGTGAGTTTTAACTTTTTTGGGCTATTTTTCAGTATACTAGCGTTTTTTCCCCTAAAAGGAAAAAAAAAACTTTTGTTTTGCTTTGACGTTTGCCCAGTATACTATAGGTTCACATTTACTCCTTCATCCTAAAGAACTCTTTTCAGTCTCTTGCTTCGCTTCCTCATTCCTTTATTAAAAATAAGCATCTGAATTTCTAGTTGCTCCATCAAGTGAGACTACATTGCTAGAGAAAAAGGAACTGCATCTTCCTACAAATATTATGATTTTTACTCATTCATGTACTGCTTTTGAAATATATTCCAGATTTATAACATCTATTTATTAGAGCTCTCATTTGGTCATTTCTGTCTAATAAGATGCATCTTAGTAAGGAAACCTGTCCATGGCTAGTAAGAAGGGTTCCAATTCTAGTTTTCTTATCTTTGATTGCATGAATTGTGCTCTCTAGATCAGCAGAAGGACCTTTTGAAACTTTGAATCTTGTCGGCCTTCTCTTCTCTTGACATATCTTTTCCTCCAAAAGTTATTTGTTCAACATGCTTGCTAGTGGTTTTTGAAATAGGTTGCACTAAAAAAAAGTGATTTAGTTGAAATATATAATCTGTAATGGCTGTTACATGTATAATCTGGTTGCAAAAGGAAATAGAAACAAAAAAAGAAGAACCCACATTTTATTGATCATGTTCGTCTTTTGCCTGTTATGATTGCATTCCGTTAGCTGTCCTTACACCCTCTTCCCACCTTCTTGTAGGCTTATTGTAGCCAAAGATTTTATGTAAATGAGCCGGTGAAGATTATGTGCTTTCAGTTCTCACTTAGCCGTTGTAGATGTATCTAACTTTTTAAAGGATTGCCTTTTTTTTATTATATCTCTGGAGTTATTATTGTCTCTTGTACTTTCTCAATTAGCCGCTTTCTGGTATTCTTTTCAAACATTACCCTTATTGTGTGAATAATATAGAGGGCAAAGCTAACTTCTGTCTGTTTGTTCATTCATATCATTCTTTTTCTTTATCCAGCCTTTGTTATATCTAAATCTCTTTGTTAGAATTGGATTTTCATAGAGCCTCTGTTATTTCCCTCTGCTTGTCAGCATAATAGTGCCACTTTAGACTGTAATAACATTCATAAAGCTAATGGCCTGGCAAAGGGAAATACAGTGAAGATTTTTCTTCCTCTGAACTTGCCAGTCCATATTTTTTGCCTGGAAATTGCCTTCCTGTTGTCTTCATAGTTTAAAACCTTTGGTTTTATCCATTATTTCAAGTGTATAAGGGGAATCTGCAGAACCCCAACAGCATTGCCAGCAAGTCGGCAGAAAGAGGAAAGAGGGTATGACACCTTCACAGAGCAAATTATTACATGCTATGTGTGTTCTAATGCATGTGAGTGTCTATAACTATTAATTTCGCAAGGCCTTTCTCTCTCTCTCTCTCTCACGGCATACAGGTGATCCTCAGTATCCTAACAATTATAAAGCTTGTGGGGAGAGAAAATGAAAGGAGGTAAAGCTTTTTTATCTATGAGCTTTTCTAAATTTAGCTCTCTCTCTCTCTTTTTCTTAACAGACTTATGGTTTATTTTGCCTTGATAGCTATTGTTTTCGGTACATCAGATGAGAATATCTAATGTACAGAATCCAAGAGATGCTGTGAGCAAGGTGGCAGAAAGAATAAAAAGAATATAATGACTCTTTTCCAATTCTTTTTGCACGATGGTTTAGAACATCATGCTGTAGGTCCGGAAGGTGTCTTGTCTTCACCCCAACCACAGAAGCCCAGTGGTTTTGTTTGCCACTTTGCATGCCTTATACTTGTGTGTTTCTTGTTAATGCACCATCAATTTTCTATCAGATCAACAGAGCTGTTTCTTAATCACTAATACCAAACCATGAGAAAGGGAAAACAGGGTATACAGATACCTCTCAATGTTCTTGTCATTTCTGCCTACTATCAATTAATATGGAGATAGTGAAAAGTGCAGTTCATTCTTTTCATTCCATGTTACCAAGTGTTCCAGAAAAAGAAGGCTGAGTCAAGAAAAACCCAAAACACAAGCAATTCGGGGAGAAGAAAGAAGGTAATACTAGTACTTGATATCTTTTTGTTTGAGATTTCTCAAGTACTTTCCCTCCTCACCTCAAACCGGTTTGCGTATTATCTTTTATCTGTGCCTTCCTAATTTTCCTAGGTAGTTCCAGATAGATAGGGCTGACAGGCAGCATCATCAAACTAGCAAGAGCATCTCAGCAGGAAGAGGAAAGAAGGTATTGCATTTTATAGTCATTTCTGTTTGTATAGCCCTGTGACATGAGTAGTTTAAGTTCGATGCTGTTTTTGCTCTTCACAACTGTGTAGTTGATTGGAACTGCTACTCAATTGTTATTTACCATAATAAAGGAATTGCTCAAGGGAGAGGAGAAAATGCGGTATGACTCTCTTCTTCTGATTCTAAGGAATGTCTTGAAACTTAGCAGCAATTAGTAAGAAGCATGTAGAAAGCAACAAACAATATAGAAAGGCACAGAATGTCCAACGAAAGTATAACATGAGTAAGAAGAGCACGACAAATAATATGTAGAAATGATTAGCTTGCGTACCAAAAGAAATTAGAGAATACGCATGAAATTGTTAAAATAATTAAATTGAAACATATAAACTTTTGCTTAAGGGTAAAAAAAAAAAAAAAAAGAAATCGGAATTAGTAATCATAATCATTTTTATGAACATATGATAGACAAGGTAAGAAAACGTAGAGCAACTGGTTGATAATATTGATTGCAATCCCAAGCAAGCTGGAAAAGAAAAGAAAAGGAGGAATACGCTAATTAGAAGTGAAAATTTGTAATTTCGAAGGGTAGAAATCAACTTATAATTAAATTTCATCATCAGTTGGTTGAATAAATCATTTGACTTGCAAATATTGCTGCAAGTTGATATCAGGGTAATCAATTTATTATCTAAAGTTCCTCAGTAATTTTGTTTATCACTATTAAGATACAGTGAAAAGAAAAGGAATAGCCATCGGTGGTTGTTGATATATGATGGATTTAAGACATGGGCTTAAGGCCCGTCTGCCCATGCTGGGCCCAAAAGGCCCGGCCCACGGGAATAGGGCCCGTGGAAGGGGAAGGTATAAAAGGGAGGAGAGAGAGAGAGAGAGAGAGGAAACTGGTAGGAAATAAACGTACGTACGCTTTTTCTCCCGCGTTCTCTCTCTCTCTTCAAAAAGAAAAAAAGAAGAACAATAAGGCTCCGGCAATTCTTCTTCCCTTCAAGGCCTCCTCGGATCGAACAGAGTCTGATTTCTCTTCCTCCATTGGCGTCGGTGCTTAATCTGTGACTAACAAGGTACGCTCGAATCCGTGGTGTGCTTTCCGATCGGTGATACGTGTTATTCCCGGGCTTCATCTTCCGCATTGATTTAGGGGTTCGATTTAGTGTCGAATCCCTGTATTTCGGGATCAGTCATTCCCAACATTGGTATCGTGAGCCCTAGTTCACGTTTTTCCCGATCAATTCTGATGTTTTTGATTGATTTTTCGCGAAATCCCTTCGGCCGTACGGAACTGGGCAAAAATCCCGACACCCGAGCGCGGCCATTTTTCCGAGATTTCGTAAGTCAAAATAAAATTGTGATTGCATAGGAAGAAGCGCGACATCGAGACGAGTCCGGCGATGTGTCGACCGCCACTGGGCTCCGCCGCACGCGACCACACGCGCGGCCGGAAGGCGCTGCGCGTGGGCGCGACGTGCCCGAAGCGCTGGCATTGGCCGGGCCATTGCACGCCGCCAGCGGGCACGCACGCGCCGGTCCGCGGACCGACGCTGCTGACGTCACGTGATGACGTCACCGTGACGTCATCCAACGGTCGGTAAATCGCTCGGATGACGTCACCGATGACGTCATCACCGACGCCGCTTTCGCCTGACGGTCACCGGCCGGCGACCCGACCACGAGAGACCAAGGCACGTGGCAAGCACGTGCGGATGACGCCTGCGTGACGTCATCCCCCGCACGCGCGGGGCACGTGCGTCGGTCCGCGCGAGCGGTCCGACCGGTCCGACGACCGTTGACCGTGGACCACCGTTGACCGACGACCGGTGACTTTGACCGTTGACCGTTGACCCGAAAAAAAAAAAAAAGGAATTTGTTTCTTTTTCAATTATGTCTATGTGGGTTGTAGGTAATCCATTTTTATTCTGCATTTGTTGCATGAATCATGGAAATTTATGTATTTTCCATTTTGTTTATTATGGATTATAAGTGATCCATTTTAGTTCTGCATTTGTTGCAGGAACTATGATGCGTTATGCACGGATACCTGCAATCCCAACAACGGACGAAGGAAGAGCTAGACTGAAAAGGCTGATGAAAGAGTTAGCTGATTATCGGTGGCTTGATGGTGATTTAGTATCACACATGGTCAAGGTCAATCGATGATACATGAAATCATCCGGAATGGTTACCTTATGCCGGACTTTGAGAAGGTGCTGGCTTTGATGAACACTCTTCCACCCGAATGGCAAGCAGTGCTAGATCGGCTATGGGAGGTCAACGTGGTCCCGGTTATAGGGGTCTAGTGGAAACTTTTGTAAGAGAATACTATAGGATTGAGTTGGCCAAAACTTCAACCCTTAGATTGAGCGCCACATGGCGCAGAGCGAATGCGCCTTGGTGGCGACATAAGAGCTCTCCAAAAGTTTTTCCATGGTTGGCAAATGTGCCTTCGGTTTTCTCAGATGTTTTGACTGATAGATTAGAAGGGACTTTCCCTAATTATTTCTTTGATTAATTATGTAATGTTTACTACCTGATTGTTGTTGTTGATGTAGCAACCGATATGTTAGTTGTATCATGTGAAAGCGTTGTTATTTTATTCGATATTCTATTATATATTGCTTTCTGTTATTGCTGGTTGCTGTGGGTAATTAGCTGTGGGTAGTTTTAGAAGTTTTTGTAGCTTCATAGAATTGATTTTGCATAAGACAATTATATTGATGATAGTTTTAAGTTAGGATTTTGGAGGATGATTGGAAACATAGTGACATTTTGATTCTGAAACCTTACTTGAAATTATTCATTAATATGATGGGTTTATGTAAATAGGGATGCATAAATGATAGGCATTAATAATTCGTGCATATTAGTCTGATGTGTTCAGATCGATGGTTTCAGCAACTAAGAACATAATTGCTGATATGAACGGCAACGATTGTGGAATATTGAATACGAAGATTCAATATGTGCTGGAAAAGCTAGAAGCACTAGAAGCTCTTGACCATATTATGGAAGATTTAGAGGATGCTGTGCGCCACCTTGAGCTAGTAGAGGACTGCCTATCGGCATTTGAGCCGAAAATAGACATTGGCTATGCTGGTTCTAGCTCAGAAAGGGCTTTGAGCTCTAAGCGCAAACGTATTGATTCATTCAATATGTGGGAAAGCAAAGGATCAAGTCCTTATTGCAAGAGATCAAGAGTTAACCAACACAAGAGAGGAAAACGTCCTCAAGTGAAGAAAATGTCAAGGGTGAGGTGTTACAATTGTGACAAGAATGGTCACTATGCTCGCGACTCGTTGTGAGCCAAAGAAGGTAAACACCTCTTGTACATTTGAGAACTCGATTATGTGTCAAGTTCTGAATTATTGGCTGAATCCAATCCTTTGTGGACTGTAGATTCAGGAAAGACAGACCATGTAGCGAAGGATAGAGAATCCTTCGTGGAATTCCGACGATACCAACTGGAACTATGTGGATCTATGTGGGAAATAATTTCAGAGTTGAAGTTAAAGGGATTGGCATCTGCCAATTGAATATGCGTGGTGGACGCACCTTGTTCCTACATGATGTTCCATATGCTCCAGAGATTCGTCGAAATTTAATGTCTGTTTTGGTGTTGGTTAAGCTTGGTTTTGATATGAACTTCCATAATAAAAGTGTAGATTTGTGTTTAGATACAAACTACTATGGTTGTGGTCACATCCTGGATGGTTTTATTGTACTAAATGTTGACTGTGGTGATGTCAATATGTTATTCCCTTGTTTCACGTCTTTTACTTCATGTGATAATGATGTGAATGTGTGGCATGCTAGACTTGGTCATATTGGCCAACAACATATGAATAGACTTGCCAAAGAGGGCTTGTTGGGCAATATTGAATAAGTCGATTTGTCCATATGTAAGCATTGCTTAGAAGGGAAAACGACAAGGAAACCATTTGGAAAAGTAAAAGAGCTGACGTTCCTCTGCATTTAATCCATTATGACGTTTGTGGTTCAATGATTGTGAGAGGAAGGCATGGGACTGTTTACTTCATCACTTTTAATAGATGATTATACTCGATTCGGATGTGTCTATTTGATTTCTCATAAATCTGAAGCATAAGTTGTTTTCAAAAGGTTTATGAACTTGGTTGAAGATCAATTAGACAAGAAAATAAAAGCATTGAGATCCGATCGAGGTCGAGAATATTCATCTGATGAGTTCAGAAAATTATGTGATGAAAAAGGAATAGAAAGACAGTTGTCTATTATGTATACTCCTCAACAAAATGGTGTTGCGGAGAGAAGAAACAGAACCCTACTGGAAATAGTTAGGTCCATGATGGCGCAAGCTAACTTACCTATTACTTTTTGGAGTGATGCGTTGTTAACTGCTGCCTATGTACTTAACCGGGTGCCTTCCAAATCAGTTACTTCCACTCCATATGAGTTATGGACGGGTAGAAAATCGGACTTAAGTTTTTCTTAAGCCATGGGGTTGTTCTGCCTGTACACATGAGTCCTCTCACAAGTTTAAGAAATTGGGTCCCAAAGGAAAGAATAGTATTTTAATGAGATACTCCGAACACTCGAAAGGGTATGTGTTCATAGGTGAGCAGGAAAGTGAGAGTATAACTGAATTTGAATCACGGGATGTCACATTCTTAGTGAATGAATTTCCTAAGAGGGGCGAAATAGGGGAAGATTACTTCCTATTTGAAACCTTGGATCATGATAATGATGTTAGTGGAGTTCATCCAAGTGGGAGTAATATGAGAAGTGATGAATTGAATTCAACTCATTCTCAATTGCAATCACATGATGAGACGACATCATCATTACCTAATTCAAGTGGGAGCATAATGGGGAATGATGTGCTAAGTGTACAATCTCCCATACGGTGAACAAGTCGCCAAAGTATTCCCCGCCGATGTTTTGACATTGAAAGGGAAACTTTTATTGTTGCTCCACAAGATGAGGATGAGCCAAGAAATATTAATGAGGCTCTGAATTGCCCTAATAAGGAAAAAAAATGGATTCATGCAATGGTAGAGGAAATGGAGTCGATGAAATCAAACTAAGTCTAGAACTGGTTGATCTGCCAAAAGGACGCAGAGCTATTGGGAACAAATGGGTTCTCAAAATAAACGAAAAAGGCTGATGGCTCGATTGAAAGGCATAAGGCTCGCCTTGTGGCGAAGGGGGTATAATCAACAGAAGATATTGATGATAAAGATACATTCTCTCCTGTAGTGTGATTTACCTTGATTCGCATAATTCTGGCAATAGTGTTTGGTATGGATCTTGAGTTACATTAAATGGATAAAGACTACTTTCCTCAATAGAGAATTAGAGGAAGAAATAAATATGGGCTGGTTTCATAGTGAAAGGCCAAGAAGAAAATGTATGTCGACTTTCGAGGTCGATATATGGCCTTAAGCAAATGCCAAGACAATGGTATATACGTTTTCATAATGCCATAGTGGCATATGACTTTACAATGATAGATGAGGATCATTGTGTATATATCAAAAGATCTAATGATCAATTTGTGATCATATCATTATATGTTGATGATATACTAATTGCCGGAAGTAATATGGAGTTTGTCAATACTATCAAAAGTTGGTTGTCTTCCAATTTTTGAATTGAATGATATGGGATTGTAAACCCATTGACACTCCTATTGCAAAAGGTGAAGGATTGAGCCATAGATCGTGTCCAAGGACTCCACAAGAAAAGGAACAAACGAAACATGTTCCTTATGCTAGTGCTGTTGGGAGCTTGATGTATGCTATGATGTACAAGACCTGACATATGTTATGTAGTTGGAATGATAAGCATATACCAATCCAATCCAGGTCAAGCACGTTGGAAAGCCGTTAAAATAATACTAAGGTATCTAAAGGGACTGCTGATTATACGCTGAGTTATTATGGAAAGGATCTCGCGACTCTAAGGCTATTCGATGATGATTGGGGAGGAGATTTAAATAAAAGGAAATCTACCTCTAGGTTTGTTCTCTTACCGAATAATGGCACCATGTGTTGGAGCAGTAAGAAACAAAAGTGTATAGCCTTGTCCACGATGGGAATTGAGTTCGTGGCATTATCAGTAGCAATATAAGAAGATGTTTGGCTTAAGAGATTTTTTGATCATTTAGGTGTTATTGGAAGTGCTACAGATTAATTTTTTTGGTTAATTATGATAGCCAAACAGCAAAAAGTGTACACCAAAGATCCAAAATATCATGACAAGACCAAACATATAGATACCAAGTATAATTTTGTCATAGATATGATTGCACGAAAAGATGTGAACTTAGAGTACATACTACTCATAGAATGGAAGCGATCCTATAACAAAGCCAATACCTAGAGATGTGTTTTGTGGCCATGTGAAATCTCTAGGATTGCGTAGAGGATGATGTACTGAATATTGTAATTTCCCTAAGAGTTCACATTTGATGAATTTGTGTATTCATCATTAATGCCTATGAATCTTTGTTTGATCTTTATGCATCTTAATGCTCGTGTGCATTACTTTAAGTTGAGAAGTATGTCGACAGATATAAGATTAGCCCACTCACACGGGTAATCGCCTCTATTTACTTTGTGATAAATAGAGATGAGACTGTTTTTTAAGCTTATTATCTAGGTGATAATCGAGAGCTCAAGCTTAAAACACGTATGTCGCCTTAATCGAGTGTTAAGATGAGGACATATACTTACTATGTCCGAAAGTAAAAAATAACCCACATATTTTACTTTATTTGTCTAAAATGCCAGATGTGAGTTCGATGAATTTTGTGATTGAGTAGATACGTGAACTCAAGTTAGACATTAGGTATGTCTGAACTATCATCTGTACGGTATTGAAAAGTGTAGACATACGCTCCATGGGAAAGGAGTTAATACGTAATCGTATTTCATACTACGTATGCATAAGACGACCAATAAGAGTGGCAAAAAGTTTGATCTCAACTTTTTATGACGTGTGAGACTCTTGAGGAAAAGAGTTCCTCATTTTTGTCCC
>CM024718.1:7324631-7437111 GCA_014182545.1 Eucalyptus globulus
GAGGCAACTGTGGCGGGAGGCGTGGTGGTGCTCGGAGGCCGACTGGTACGCGAGGCGGTGTGGGTGCAGTCAGTAGCAGTGAAGCGGTGTGCGGCTTCGCGGAGAAGGAAACCGTGAAGAAGAAGCACAGTGCACGTCCTTTTCTTTTTGTTTTTCTTTTGATTTTTCTCTCTCTTTCCCTCACGTCACTTTCACTCTGCTGAACCTTCACACGTCTCCCTCACTCTCACTTCTTTGCCTCACGTCATCTCTCTCTGTACCTTCTCTTCTCTCCACCTTTTTTCTTTTGACTTTTCTCCTCTTCTTCTTTAGTTTTTCCTTTCTCCCTTTTTTTTTGACGAAGAATGAAGAGAAGCCTCCTTCCGCTCGGTTCTGAAGCCTCGCATTTTATAGCGAAAGTGCTCAAAGTTGTTGAAGATTTGCAAATATTTGCTCAACCATCCAACAGTAAAAAGGCTCCAAAATCACACAATCGAAATTTTTTTTAAATTTTGAAATGAAGATATGTGTTCAATTTTCTTCTTTTTTTAAAATTCCCTCCACAACTAAATGCTCTATTATTATTTTCTAAAAGATAAATTAAATTTTAAAATAGGTGTCAACAATGACGTCCTCGACCCTAGGAAATTATCTCTAACAAGCTGAGGATAGGTTGATTGATGTTTATATGTGTTGATATATTCTATAACTTTGTCCATATACTTGAGTTTTCTTGCATGACCAGAACGAAGTCATGGTTCATTGCTTTTGTTCGGTACAAGTTGAGGTTCGCCCATAGCCATAAGATATGATCTGGTATTGAGGCATACCGAGTTCACATCTTGGATTGGTGCAGGGTTCCTTTACACTTGTTACTCAAGCGGGGCCTTGGGCTTAGGCTTGTTTGTGAAGTTGTTGATGTGGCATCCTAGAATTTCATAAAAATCCCTAAATATGCCATGAGCCATGGATAGGCGATGGAAGTACCATTATTGTATTTTGTAGCCTTCTAATCAATGATTTGCGATGAGATGTATGGCCAAGTCTTTGATGGATGAATTTTGGGAAATGAAGTTTTATCTTTGGCCATATGTATGATAAATTGGAACTTATGGATTTATAATTTCAAATGTATAGTTATCTTAATTTGCAATTTAGTGCTTTAATTTAATAGGGATTTAATTAGTTTTAAAAGGGTTAATCTTAGGTTAATTAAGCTTGGGTTTTAGGCCCAAGAGGGATGGGCCTAATATGGGCCAAGCTGGTCGCACCCATAAGCCCATGAGGGGGCATCGACCGTGCAAAGGGGGAGGGGAAGAGACCGGTTGCATGCCCTCCCCACTTGTCCTTTGAAGTGTGCCAAGTGTCCTCCATGCATACCTAATCATAGCTAATGATTGAGGGGAAGAAATTAGGGGATGATGGTGGCGGTTTAAGCGAGAATGAGAGGGAGAGAGAGAGGTTCGACCAAGAGAGAAAGAGAGGAGAGAAAGAGAAGAAAGGAAGAAAGGAAGAAGAGAGGAAAGGAGGAGAGCTGTCCGTCGACCGTCCGCTGTGCGTCCGTCGTTCGTTGCCGTGTGCTCGCTGTTTGCTCGGTTTAGAGGCAAGTTGGGATTCTTGATCTACTCTTGCATGTTGTGCCTAGAATGTATGAGTGAGTGATGATAAATTTCGGATTGTTTAGGTGTGAAAAACGGATGTTTTAAGAATGGTATTCAAAAACTAGTAAACCTGTTCTTGAGAAAACAAATCGACCTTGGGGTGCGTTTGGCTACACCCTATTTATGTTCCTCAGAACAGAAATTTTTGTTTTTTTTTTGTTCTTTTGTTCCCAAGAAAAAAAAAGAAACAAACAAAAACTTAGAAACACTTTTTTTTTCTTTTTTTTTTCGCCGGTCGCGCCCTCGGCCATGGCCGGCGACCGCCGACGAGGGCCGGCGGCCTCGCCTTGGCCGGCGAGCTCGAGCTCGCCCGATCCGGCGAGGCCGAGCTCGCCCAGCTCGGCGAGATGTCGGCGTGTCGGGGGCCGGGCGAGCTCGATCTCGCCCAGATCCGGCGAGGCCGAGCTCGCCCGGCCCAAGGCGAGGCCGACCCTCGCCCGGCCTACGGCGAGGCTCGGCCTCGCCGTGCCGGGCGAGGCCGCTCGTCGGCCGGTCGCCGGCCATGGCTGAGGCCGGCGACCGGCCAAAAGAAAAACAAAAGAAAAAAAGGAAAAAGAAAAAGAAAAAAGGAAAAAAAAAAGAAAAAAAAGGAAAAAATAGAAAAAATAGAAAAAAATAAAAGAAATAAAAAATTATACAAATTTACCAAACGTGTTTCTATTTATTTTTTGTTCCCCGAACAAGTTTACCAAACACGTTTTTTTGTTCAGAAATTGTTCCCGTGAACGTAAAACACTTTTTTTTTTTTTTTTATTTCTGCCCCCTGAACAATTTTTAAACAGAAACGCAAACAAACGCACCCTAAATGTTCTAGTGGCTTGCATGTGACGTTCGAGTTGGATTTTGGATTTGACTTATAAATTAAAGTTGTTAAGGACTTCTTGATATATAACATACTCAAATTTAGGACAAAACGAACAAGTATAAGTGGGTGAAATCTTTATCTTTCGGAGAGACTAGATCTGGAAATTTTGGTAACTACCTTTGATGCATGCATGGACTGTAAGGCTATATTTTTGTTGAAATTTCACTTCGATTTCTTAAAAAAATTTAAAGGACATCCTGAGGTTTAACATATAAAAAATTTAGAGAAAAAAAACTAGGATAGGTAGGTGAAATCGTGTTTTTTCGGAGGGTGTTGAATCTGGAGATTTCGGTACTAGGAACAGAAGTTTTAACCGCCTATATTTAATTATCTGGGACGAATCTGACTTTGAGTCCTTCATGAAAAATATACCTTAGGGTCTTGACTACCACATAGTCGGATTTCAAAAATTTTGAAGGTCATTAGGGTATTTAATCGAAAATATTTCTAAAATCGTGTAATCTGACGCGTTTGGACTTAGTCAGTTTCAATGCGTGGGTCATATCATTTGTTATGAATATCTTTCGACAAAGTGTCCTTCATGAAGTATCTGTATTTATGTCTTTTCTGAAACATATTAAAATTTCAAAATTTTTTAATTTTATTTGCCTATTTAACTGAAAATGTTTCGAAAACTGTGCAAGTTAAGTGGTTATGATAATGGTGCTGTGATGCTCAGTCTATACCGCTTGATATGAGGGTCATTTGGTGTAGTTCTCTTCATGAAATGTCTGCCCTTATGTATTGACTATCACATGTTTGAATTTCATAATTTTAAAAGGTCATTTGGGTATTTAATGGAAATATTTTCTAAAACTGTGCAAGCTGGATTGTGCAGATTTAAAAGGCTGTAATACATTGACTATTCTGTTTTGCATGAGCCCCATAAATTGTATTGTTGTAAGTGATTAAGTCTTGCTGCACATGTGATGATATTCGGCATTGCATATAGCATCAAAAGCTGAATTTGACTTTGTTGCCATTATATCATGTGCCATGTTGATTATGAGATATAAATTGGTGAATCTGAATTATGATGAATGAGGAGACTGTTGGAAGTGAGCCGACAATGCCCTGGGAGTGTCGGGATGCCCGGGATGGGGGGTGCCGGATGCCCGGTTGTATTACGATACATGCCCGGATGTCCTCGGGAGTTTCGAGATGCCCGGAATGGTTGGGTGCCAGAAGCCTTGGAGGTTTGGCCCCGGGGGATGCCTCGTGATGCCAGTTGGGATACGAGATGCACGAAATGTGGGGGTGTCGGATGCTCGGTGGTGTGTGCCGGAAGTTTCTCGCGATGCCAGGTTAGGGTGCGAGTGATAAAATGTGGGATGCAATAATTGATCCTGGGAAAGAAAAATGTGGTGACCCAATTGAAAGATAAAAGTGGAAATTGAATCATGCATGATATGGTGACATGTACGCATGGCTGTATGATATGATGTGTATGAGTGCATTGTGGTATGTGCACATGAGGTATGGTATATGTATGAATACTTGATGATAAGTGTATGATGGTGTAGGCACATATGGTATGATGACATATGCATGACTACGAGATAAGTTATGCTTTGATGTATGAATTGATATGTATTGTGCTATGGTGTTATGATTGTGTTGTGTGATGCATTGAGTAGTTTAATGCATCTTTTACCTACTGAGTAGCTGTACTCACCCCTTCGGGGACCAACATTTCAGATTAGAAAGATGCCGCTCTCTCTGGTCACGCGGGGTACCTTTTATGGCCTTCCTTCTGACGTGGAGGTCGAGTGTTCAGAGATTGATTGTGTTACCATCCTTGGTCTGACTTTTATTCGGGTTCGCGTGCTAGTGATGTTGTGGCACCTCGAACCCCTCTTAGGTTGCCACAGGCACCAACGTTACACCTTTGACATCTCTTAAAAGAAGTGTCGTAAATCATAGACATTTTTTTTTAAATGGTCCCAGCGCGACTCATTTAGCGGAAGCAAAATATAATATCGCCATCTCCCCCTCCATCAACCCATGATACAATTGCACATCACTAAACATCATAATAAAAGACAAAGCAATGACACTTTATTTACATATTTTCAAGATGGGTTTCCTTGGGTCGATACATCAAAAGAAAGGCCAAGGCATGAAGCCACACTCGGCCATAAACCCAAAAAGAAACACTCGACCCACTACGACTCACGTGCAAGATCCCCCATCGCTAATGTCGGCTAACCATCCCAAAAAGTTTTAGCTCCTACTTGTCATGCACGGGCCCTCACACCCATCCCGGTGCATCAGGCGGTGGAGGCGGCAACATCCCGCTCATCACTCCGTCTCGATGAACATGGACGGATATGAACTCCTGGATAATAGGGCCCCCAGCCAGGCCTACATCGTACATAACTAAATAGCGCACTCGAATATACGTCAGTCTAGGAATGGAGGGACAGTCAAACTTCTCGCACTTGACCTCTACATCGGAAGGTAGGCCGTAAAATACGCCCTGCGTGACAGCAGGGAGCAGCATTTTGCTAATCTGAAATGTTGGTCCCCGAAGGGGTGAGTACAACCACTCAGCAGGTAAATGAATCCAATAACCACTCAATGCATCATACAATACAATCACAACATCATACATGCCATTTATGCATCCAAGCATACTTACCTTGAAGCCATGCATATACCATCATACATCCTCATCACAATTATATCACATACATGTCATCATGCCATAGGTGATCATTATTATGTCACACACGTGTATCATCATGCCATAGGTGGTCATCATCATATTATATCATATATGCATGTCATCATACCATAGGTGGTCATCATCACATCATACACATGTCATCATACCATAGGTGATCATCACATCATATCATATATGCATATCATCATGTCATAGGTGATCATCATCACATCATATCATATATGCATATCATCATGCCATAGGTGATCATCATCACATCATGTCATATATGCATGATTCAATTTCCACTTTTAACTTTCAATTCGATCACCACATCACTCTTTCTCGGGATCATCAATTTCATCTCATACTTTACACTAGCACCCCATCCTGGCATCGCGAGAAAAACCTCCGGCATTTAGCCATTTAAGGCCACCGGGCATCTGGCACCCCCACATTCCGGGCATCTCGCATCCCAACTGGCATCATGAGGCATCCCCTCGGGCAAAGACCTCCGAGGCTTCTGACACCCAACCATTCCGGGCGTCTCGAAACTCCCGAGGCCATCCGGCTATGTATCTCTATACATTCCGGGCATTCAACACCCCTCATCCCGGGCATCCTGATACTCCTAGGGCATTATCATCCGCCACAAATAGTTTCCTCATTTATCATTGTTCATGTTTACCAATTTAGGTCTCAACTCAGCATGGCACATGATGTAATGGCAAACAAAATCACTTTCATCCTTCGATCTATACATGCATCATCAGTCATCATCATACATGTAGCAATACGCAATCATTCATAAAAATAAAATTTATGGAATTCGTACAATTTAAAATAGTCCATTTATCATGCATTTTTGAAATTTATTTAAATTCCAGCTTGTACCATTTTTGAAAATATTTAAATTAAATATCCATTAAGACATGTGATAGACAAGACAATAAGACATTGATTTCATGAAAAAACACATGGTCAATAAAGTTCCACACAAAAGATATCATTCACACAAATACAGCATGCAATTTCGGATAAAAACAGAATGTGCAGTTTTTGAAATAATTCAATTAAAATACCTGTACGACCTCCGAAAATTATGAAATTTTACCAGGTTATACTTAAGACACTAAAGTATATTTTTCATGAAGACCTCTAGGCTAGATTCGTTTTAGTTAATTTCCTATAGTCGTCCGAAGCTTCTGGTTCTCATACCGAAACGTCCAGTGTAGTCATCTCCGAAATACCGAGTTTTACCCACTTATTCCTCTTCGTTTCCTCTGAAGTAGGTAAAGAGTTTTGACCCACTTCAAGTGGGTCCCCTACAACTTTCATGAAGGGATCTAAGTCAAATTTCCAAAGAACAAATCACCATATGGGTCCATGAAGTCTCGGGTGTCCAAGTACCGCGTCTCATTTACCGTCTTCAAAAGTAAGTCGATTCACTAGGCTATACTTGCTTAAAATTTGAGTATGTTAATCCTTAAGATGTTCTCTACAAGTTTCATGAAGAATTCGAAGAGATATTCTCGACGCAGAGAAAGCGATGCTTTGGAAAGAATTCCAAAAGATGGTGTTTATTTTGAATAATGAAGTCCCGATTACAATATCTTTGGCGCCTATTTATAAGAAGGTCGCCATCTAGAAAATAACAAAATAACTTAAATCTAGTAACAAATTTGAAAAGATATTGATAAACTAGAAAATCTAAAATCTAATAACAAATTAAAGAAACGATATTGATAAACCAGAATATTTCGTATAAACCAGAATATCTGAAATCTAATAATAAATAAAGGGAAACTCGTGAATCAAATATTGTAAACCCTTTTGCAATCTTGAAGATCACACAATCCTCTTTGAGTTGTGGGACCGCCCGCTCTTATGACGCTCCATTGTTTCCGAAAGGCATTTGCATATTGTTCTACACGTCTCCTCCACTTCAGAAGAACTCGACCCCGAGTTATGATTAGGATAAAGAGGAGTATCTGGAGGATGATACTCAAATAAGTCCGCTACATTGAATGTCGGGGAGATGTTGAGGTCACTAGGAAGATCAACAACATAGGCATTATCATTGATTTTCTTCACAATTCGACAGGGACCAACTTTCTTGTGCTTCACTTGTTATATGTACCAACAGGAAACCGTTCCTTGCGGAGGTAGACCATTACTTCATCACCCTCAGCAAAGACCTTGAGGCGACGATGTTTATCTGCAGCAACTTTGTAAACTGTAGTGGAAGCTTCTAGCTGTTGCTTCACACCCTCTTGTATCTCTTGTAATTTTGTTGCTAAGTTTTCAGCCGCAACACTATATCCTGGGACTTTGGGCAAAGGCACGAGATCCAATGTATGTTGTGGCGTTCGCTCGTAGATAACCTCAAATGGAGACTTGCCCGTGGAACGGTTGACGGTGTTGTTAAAAGCAAACTCAGCAGGAGCAAGATACCGGTCCCATTGCTTTGGCATGTCACTACAAAGACACCGAATAATATCCGCCATAGTACGATTGACAACTTCAGTTTGCCCATCGGTTTGAGGATGAAAGGAACTGCTATACTGCAAATCCGTCCCAAATAAACGCCAGAGGGTCCTCCAAAAATGACTAAGGAATTTGGTATCACGATCAGAGGTGATAGTTTTTGGAACACCATGCAAACGAACTACTTCTCGAAAAAATAAACTCGCTACATGAGAAGCATCAGAAGTTTTCTTGCAAGGGATAAAGTGTGCCATCTTTGTAAACCTGTCCACTACCACAAAAACAGAATCCATACCTCGTTGGGTTCGGGAAGCCCCAACACGAAATCCATTGAAATGTCTATCCAAGGTCCAGAAGGAATAGGTAGAGGGGTGTAAAGTCCAGTGTTCTGAGAATGGCCTTTCGCAGTCTGACAAATGTAGCACTTTCTCACAAATCGTCCAACGTCCCGTTTCAATTGAGGCCAATAATACCACTCCTCAACTAAGGCAACAGTTTTATCTCGCCCACAATGTCCTCCAAGGGAGCCACCATGCAGCTCTCGAATAAGTTGTTCCCGCAAAGAGCTTCGAGGAATGCACAACTTGTTGCCAAAGAATAAAAATTTGTCCTGAACGATCATGTCACCGTGAGAACCTGTCTCAAAACATTTTTCCCAAATTTCCTGAAAATCTTCATCATCAGCATAAAGAGCACAAAGGTGGTCAAAGCCCACAACGTCGTGCGCATGGTGACAAGTGTTGCAGCACGACGGCTAAGTGCATCAGCAACTTTGTTCAAGTGGCCCGCCTTGTGTCGAAGCACGAAATTGAATTGCTCCAAAAGGAGACCCATCGTCCATGCATTCGATTTAGATGTCTTTGGCTCTTAATATATTTGAGTGCCCGATGGTCGTGTTAAGGACAAACTCATGTTGATAAAGATAGGGTTGCCAATGCTTGATAGCTCGTACTACAAAGAAAGTACTCTTGCTCATAAGTAGACCATCGCTTGCGAACATCATTAAGTTTCTCGCTAAAATAAGCAATAGGCTTACCTTCCTGGGAAAGAACAGCACCAATTCCTACACTAGAAGCATCACAGTCTAGTTCGAATACCTTTTCAAAATTCGGGAGCATCAGTATTGGTGCCGTGGAAAGTTTTTCCTTGATGAGAGCAAAGCTGGCTTCTGCTTCGTCACCCCAATGAAATTTTCCTTTCTTCAAGCACTCGGTAATCGAAGCCATAATAGAACTGAAATTCCGAATAAAGCGTCGGTAGAATGTCGCAAGCCCGTGGAAGCTACGTGCCTCCCCAACGGTTTGGGGAGTCGGCCGCCGCGGATGGTAGCTACCTTTTTCTGCATCAACTTGAAGGCCTTCTGCTCCGACAATATATCCCAAGAAGCGAAGTCGATCAGTCATGAAGCTACACTTCTTCAAATTAATGTACAATTGGTTCGTCCGCAAGGCCGATAAGACGTCCCTTAGATGCTCCATATGTTGTTGGTCATCGGGACTATATATGAGAATGTCATCAAAGTAGACCACCACAAATTTGCCAATAAAAGGTTTAAGAACTTGAGTCATCAAACGCATGAAGGTGCTAGGCGCGTTCGTGAGGCCAAACGGCATGACAAGCCATTCATACAAACCTTCACTTGTTTTAAAGGCCGTTTTCCATTCATCGCCAGGGCGGATGCGTACTTGGTGGTATCCGCTACGTAGATCAATCTTTGTAAAGACCTTTGATCCCGCAAGCCGGTCGAGCATGTCATCCAAGCGAGGGATTGGGAATCGGTACTTGATAGTAATCCGATTAATTGCCCGGCTATCAACGCACATACGCATGCTTCCATCTTTCTTCGGAGTGAGGAGTGCGGGTACTGCACAAGGGCTCATGCTTTCGCGCAAGAAGCCTTTTCAAGCAGCTCTCCCACTTGGTCTTGCAAAATCTGGTTCTCCTTCGGATTCATCCGGTAGTGCGGCAAATTAGGGAGGCTCACTCCTGGAAGAAAGTCAATCTCATGTTGGATATCCCTCAAGGGTGGTAATCCAACAGGTAGATCCTCCGGAATAACATCGCTGAATGCCCTCAATAAGGGCTGAAGAGCCACCGGAATTGGAATAATGGCTTCTTGATTACCTTTCTCCACAATCATATACATGCCCTCACGTTTACGAACGTTTAGCATAATTCCTGCACTTTGCTTCTTTGGGGCCTGGGAGTGTTACTCATCGGCTTCAAAATAATTTTCGTCTTTTTCCACACAAAAGAATATGTGTTCTCACGAGCTCTATGAGTGATATCAACATCGTATTGCCATGGTCGCCCCAATAGGACATGACATGCATCCATCTCCACTACATCACAAATTATGGTGTCCTTATAGGACTTTCCAATTGAAATAGGTAAATGACATACCTGCGTCACCTTGAGTTCGGCCCCTTTACGAATCCACCCGATTGTATAAGGGGAGGGATGTAACTCTGTCTTTAGTTGTAGATGGTCCACCAAAGCCTTGGACACTATGTTCTCACAACTTCCGCTATCGATGATGACATCGCAAACTTTGCCGTTGACGGTACAACGGGCATGAAAAAGACTATTCCGCTGCGTGTCTTCTCTTCGCGGAGCGAGCAATAGTCTCCTAACAACGCAATTGACATGCTCGCCCTCCTCATCCTCCACTTCTTCCTCATCAATCCAGTCATCTTCGTAAATGTCATCGTCGTGCACGACAACATTGGCCATCTTCCGCCGTGGACAATCACTCGAACGATGTCCTACTTCGTTACACTTGTAGCATTTGATTGGTGGTGGCTTAGCGTATGGGTTCTGGGCACTCTGATTGGTGTTACGGTTGTTTGCTCTGATACCAAATGACGCAGAGAAAGCGATGCTTTGGAAAGAATTCCAAAAGATGGTGTTTATTTTGAATAATGAAGTCCCGATTACAATATCTTTGGCGCCTATTTATAAGAAGGTCGCCATCTAGAAAATAACAAAATAACTTAAATCTAGTAACAAATTTGAAAAGATATTGATAAACTAGAAAATCTAAAATCTAATAACAAATTAAAGAAACGATATTGATAAACCAGAATATTTCAGATAAACCAGAATATCTGAAATCTAATAATAAATAAAGGGAAACTCGTGAATCAAATATTGTAAACCCTTTTGCAATCTTGAAGATCACACAATCCTCTTTGAGTTGTGGGACCGCCCGCTCTTATGACGCTCCATTGTTTCCAGAAAGGCATTTGCATATTGTTCTACATCATATTCTTGATAAAAATCAACATGCAACCACAAACCTACCACAAGGTCAGCAAAACAGTTCCAGATTTAGTGTCTCTGTAGGATGAGAGTTTGACCCCTTAAATCTCCACAATTTTGTACCAAATTTTAATATGTTGTAGTTTAATATGTTGGCTACAACTTTCATGAAGGAATCAAAGTCAAAATCGAACTCAAAACATGCATGCAAGCTCTCACAAGATTCTGGCACAGGCGGTTCATGCGAAAACAGCAACATCACTCAAGAACAAGTCATTCTAGCTTCGGTTTCTCCCTCCTAATCACCCAAAATTCGACACTACTCTAAACATACATGCAACACACACATGCAAGAGCAGTAAGAGGATCCTAACTTGCCTCTAAACCAAGCTAGCAATGAGCACACGGCGGACGAACGGGCAGCGTGCGGTGGCGACAGGCGACTCCTCCTCCCTCTCGGCTTCTCTTCTCTCGGCCTCACTCTCTCTCGCACGATTCTCTCTCTCTCTCTCTCTCTCTCTTTCTCACTTGGCCGAACAACACAACCAGCCACCCTCTCTCACTACTCTTCTTTTTATTTCCCCAATTCCTCATCATTTGCAATGATTAGCTTGCCTCTTCCAATGGCCAATGCATGCAAGTCCTCCTTGCCACTTGGCAAGGCCCATGCAATGGGCCGGCCACTCCTCTTCTTAGGCCTCACTTGGGCCGGCGACAGCCCCTCCGTGGGCTTCTATTGGGCCGGCCATTCGGCCCACCAAAAATCCCCCCTTTGGGCCTAAGGCCCAAACCTAAATAAAATTAAAATTTTCCCTTTTTATTCTTTCTTCTATAAATTTTAAATTTTAAATTCCATATGGCCAAAGTCTTGTAACATTTTATTTATAGGAATTTAATTTATGAGGTGCATAGCCAAGCATAGATTATTCTCATTAATTTATCCTATAGTCCAAATTTCAAAAATTCATGAACATAAGCATATCACTTAGCCTTAAGAGAAAACTAATGGCTAAAACATAAACCATAGGTAATTTCATTACCTAATTATGGGCTTTAATTCCTCTAGAGGTTGTCTTGAATTTTAGGATGCCATAAATGTATGATGTGGGCTTGGCTTGGGGCCCTGTCATCCAGGAGTTCTTGTCGGTCCACGTTTGCCGTGGTGGAGTGATATGAGGTATGTTTCCGCCGCCACCGCCCGATGCGCCAGGATGGGTGTAATGGCCCGCGTGAGGAGTGGGAGCTGACGTTTTTTGAGGATAGCCAACACTTGTAGATGGAGGATGACACGTGATCGATATAGGGGTCGAGATCTCTTTTGGGTTGTGGCCAAGTTTAGTTGAAATTTTTTTTGCTTTTCTTTTTGGTTGTATCGACCCAAGAAATCCATCATGAAAATATGTAAATAAAAGTGGCTCGGCTTCATCTTTTCATATGATGTGTAGTTGGTGTGCATTGCATTATGGTTATTGGAGGGAGGAATAGTGAGACTTGTTTATGCTTCCGCTAATGAGTTGCACTGGGACCGTTTTTAAAAAAAAAAAGGCCTATGGACTATGGTGTTTATGCTAAAAAAAGGCCTATGGACTTGTTTATGCTTCCGCTAATGAGGATAGCCAAGACTTGTTTATGCTTCCATTAGGTGGAGTAATAGGTACTTGTGGCGGCCTTCGGTGTTTCGGGGTGCCACAGCTGATGAGGAAATTCATGATTTCATGGCATGTGCATTATATTTGAGCACAAAATGCATAATTCATGACATGTGCATAAGGCTTGAGTACACCCTCAAAAGGGAATTAGTGCTCAAGCAAGATGAGAAAAGATAAGAATGTAGTTCGAGTCCCAAAGACTGGCAAGAGACTTGGGTTTGAGTCTCGAGCATATTAACTGGGTTTAAGTCCCAAAAGCCGGCAAAAATTAGATGCCTGGATAAAAGCTCAAATTGAATTAGGTTCGAGTCCCAAGACAGCTCCGAGAAGACTTGGGTTTGAGTCCCAAGCATAAGAGAAAGCTTAATAAGCATGGCATGCATGAGCAAGAAAGAAAGACTAGAAGTACATAAACTCATGGCACGCATCACGTTCATGAATGGTTGCCAGAGTTGCCATTTACATGTGCAAGAACCATGGTTGCATCCTTGCAATTGATTTGCCTTCGACATGGTTTGCATGAGATGTTTTGAATAATGTTGATAATGAAGCGATGTTCTAGTCGAAGGTTAAAGGCTATACTTACTGGGTATTCCAAGTACTCACTTTTGTTTCTTTTACAGGTACTTAGAATTATGACCACGATGTATTTTGGCTGTCTTGTAAAGACTTATATCACCACGTCGGACATAGTAGATGTAGAGACCAATATTACTTATCGTAAAGTGTCGTCTATCCTGTAGATAGAAAAGGGATTGGACGAACTTGTTTCGATGCATTTTGAAGCTTGGTTTAGGTGGTATGAGGACATATGGAGAGGGCCTCTTCAAGGGTTTGACAACTTGAACCCGAACCTTGATGATAACGATGATCCATCCGAAGACTTGAACTAAGGTTATGTGTACCGGCTCAAGTAGTAGAACAAGAGTTCCCGATGGGCTAGTAACCGCCGTAGCAGAGATAGGGATACCCCAAACTCTCTTTTGGTGTATGTGAAATAGAGTTTTGAAGTTTGTAAAATGTGTGGGGCTTGGGAATAGGCTTGTAATCGTCACTACTTATATAAGGTATAAAGTGTGTTAGTGATGTTTGTATCTCACGTTCCCATGATATTTGTGTCGGGGATTGTATGTTCATGTTTTCCGCATGCGCATAAATAAGAGACAAATGAATTTGGAATGATGACAAAGCCTGGGATGTCACAAAATAACCCGTAACTCAACCTCCAAGTTAAGGGGGCGTGACAATGTTTTTGCTAAGACAAATGAATTTGAGATAATGATGAAGCTTAGGATGTCACAAAATAACCAATAGCTCGACCTCCGAGTAAAGGGGGCGTGACAACTACTCGCATTCATTTTTGTACGCATATCTATGGAATTCAACAAGGCTTTCACATTCCCAAGAGTTATAGATTCCCTTCTATATAGTATAGAATTCACAAAAATTTCGACTGCTGAACACTTGGAGTACCAAAACTTGGCATGGAAGAATACTTAAGTGCCAAAATCGGAGCAAAATTGATCAATTAAATGCCAACGGCGAGAAAATCCGACCAAATTGCATACGTGGCATTTTCCGGCGACATGCTTTACTGATGTGGCAAATATATATAAGCACACATGGACAAGGAAAACGACGTCGCCCATCCACTCTGGCTTGGCCACGCTAAACGACGTCCTTTAACTTATTTTGGTTTTAACTAGATCTGACCATCACTTGCGTTCACACCATATTTGACGTCCTCTCCATCATCATTCACAAGTCGTCGTTCGCAGGTCATCGTTCATCATCGTCGCTTGTCGTCGTCGCTCCCATTGTCACTCGCTGTCGTTGCTTGCTTAGGTTTGTTCTCTTCTTCCTCTCCCCTGTGGTGAAATTAGCACTTCGACTCATTTATTAGGGCTCATTGAAATTTGAGGGTTGGTTGGTAAATGTAACTTGTGCTTATCTAGGGGACCTCTCAATATTTTAAGGGAATGCGACATAATCAAAGTAGCTGTCGTGTGGGACCTCTATTTGTCTTGAGAGCATTTTTCTAATAAATCTCGTCTGACCTGTGCATCTCTTCCCTCTTTCTTCTTTTCTTTAATAAAGTCTATGAGAGTGTAGGGACCTCTACATGCAATTGTCTGTTGTTCTTTGTGGATGTGGTCTCAAAAGTTAATTGTTTTTTTCCCCTCTTTGGTTGTAGAAATTGCTTATGATAATGACTATATTGCTGTCTTTGTTTGCTACAATGGAGATTTTGTGATTGGGGAGGATAAGTGGGAGTATGAGGGGGAAAATGAGGGTACTATCTTTGTAAATATAAAGAATGCATCTTATATTGGATTTGTTAGGGATATAGTGACATATTTGCGTTATAAAGTATAAAAATTACTGTACTATGTTCCTAGGAAATGCTTAAGAGATGGTTTGAGAAATTTAGAAGATCATAATGGTTTTAGGGATGTCCTATATCATTATCTTCATGGCAAAAAGGCAAAAGTATATGTTGAATACAATACTAATAGTGAGGACAAAGATGATGACAGAGATAGCACCCAAGTAGGAGAAGGAGGAGATGGTATTCAAGCTAGTATTGAGGTTAGAGATGAAGGAGGGCATGATAGACAGGATGGGGAGGAGAGGGGCGTAGATTCTGTTCACCAGAGTGATGGTGACATAGGTGATGTCACAATCACTAAATTAGATTGGGAAGTAGCTAAATCCAGTGATGGTAATGATGACAATGAATGGTTGCCTGCTGAAAATTTCTTAAATGATGACGACGACAAGGAGCTTACACGGTCAAGGAAAAAACAAAGGGACTTTTTGTTAGATAGATTTGTAGCTTTGCAGGTAGCTGATGAAGTTCCAAACAGAGATGAAGGCTCTACAGATGCTAGTGTTGTTGGCTAGGAGACGGATTATGAAGAAAGCATCAAGAATGCTACTTCTTAGGATGAGCTTAAAGAAGATCAATGAGTTGTGTGTAGAAGGAAAAATAAGTTTCATTCCTATAATCCATCCGTTGCCTCTCTTACTTTGTAAGTAGGTATGAAATTCCAAGATGTGAAATAATTTAGGGAAGCTATACTGAAGAGCTCCATTGCTGCACAAAGAAATATTGACTTCATTAGAAACACTAAGAACTTTTTAAGAGCTATGTGTTCACAGCAAAAGTGTCAATGAAAGATTTACGGCGTGTTTGTTAGGAGGAGTGGGTCTTTTCAGATTAGAACCTACCAAGAGGAGCATACTTGTTCCATTAATTTTCAAAATAAAAAGGTAACAAGTGCATGGTTGTCCAAGCACTTCTTCAATCTGATCAAGCTGATGCCTGAGATGAAAAGTACTAACTTTAGAATGCTAGTGAATGAGCATATAGGCATCAATGTATCCAGGAATTAGTGCAAAAGATCGAAGCAAAATGTGATGAATATACTTATTGGTCAGTATGACAAGGAATATGGGTAAGTGTGGGGTTATGCTTGGAAGTGTAGGCTGCAAAACCTTTCAAGTAAAGTGTATGTAGGGCTAGTGGAGAGGCCGCTTCTTGATAGTGGGATCAAGTTCGATAAGTTCTATGTGTGCTTTAATGTATGCAGCCGAGGTTTTTTAGTTGGTTGTAAATGAATTATAAGATTAGACGGCTATATCTTGAAAGGCTTGTGCAAGGGAGAATTGTTGGCGGCGATTTGAAGAGATGCAAATAACCAAATGTTCCCACTAGCTTGGGTGGTTATAAGAATTGAGAACAAGGACAATTGGTCCTAGTTTTTGAAAAATCTGATAGTTGACTTAAAGATAACCAATGGGGAAGGGTAGGCGTTCATGAGCAACTAACAAAAGGTATTTGCTTACATTTCTTACTTTGAATTATTGTAGGGATTGGTTTTGGCAGTAGCTGAGTTGTTGCCCAATGCTGAACATCGAATGCGTGCACGACACATATACATAAATTGGGCAAAGACCTACAAAGGGGATAAGCTACAGTTGTAATTTTGACAATTAGCAAAGAGTATGAACATGGTTGACTTTAGGATAGCTAAAGAAGGACTGCTTCAGTTGATAAAGGAATATTGTGCTACACTATTTTAAATAGAACCGAAGCATTGGTGCAGGGCATTCTTCAATGAGGAATTTAAGTGCGATAACATCGACAACAACATATGTGAAGCATTTAATTTGAAGATAATAGATGCTAGATGCAAACCAATCATCTCAATGCTTGAAGATATACGAGTTATGGTCATGACTTGGCTGCATAAACAAAGAGATGAGGTTGCAAAGCGGATTAGACAATGTGGTCCTAGGATTGCAAGAAATTGGATGAGAACTTAGCTGTAAGTAGGCATTGTCATCCTATTTGGAATGAAGGGTTGCGATAAGTATGTTGTCCATCTAGATACGAGGAAGTATTCATGTAGAGCATGGCAACTAAGTGGATCTCCTTGTGCACATGCCATATGTGACATCTAGTTGATGGGCCACAATCTAGAGGATTACATCAATGATTAGTACAAAAAATCAAAATACCTTGCTTTGTACCAGTTCATAATGCAGCCAATTAGAAGTAGTAAGTTTTGGGAGCCGGTGGATCATGAAGCACCTCAACCTTTGCCACTGAAGAAGAAAATGTGAAGGCCAAAACGAAAACGAAGAATGGCAGAGGGAGAGGTCTCGGGTCAGCAAAGAATGAGCAAGACAGGTGCAAAGATGATGTGCTCTTATTGCCGCGTAGCAAGGCACAATACTAAAGGTTGTCAATTGATAAAGCAACAAAAACAATTGAGGCTAGCTGAATGGCTTAATGAAGAAACCATTGGAGAAAGGCAAACAGAAAGGGCCAAGTGAGTCGATTGTTCTTCAGTTGACAACTAGAACCCAATATGTCATTAAATTTATGTTTATGTTACTTTGTGGTTTATCATAAATATGTACATAATATCCTTGTGGCATCCCAAAAATCAAATCATCCTCTAGAGGAATTAAAGCCAATAATTAGGTAATGAAAATTACCTATGGTTTATGTTTTAGCCATTAGTTTCCTTAAGGCTATGTATTATTGTGCTTGTGATCATAAGTTTTTAAATTAGTATCAAAAGATAAATTTATGAGGATGATTTATTCTTTGCCCATGTGGATTTTAAAAATTTAAACTCTATAAAAGAAATAATTAAAGATAAATAATTGAGAGTGAAATTGTGGGTTTAATTAGGTTGGGCCTTAGGCCCATTGGCCTAAGCTTTTAATGGGCCAAGTTGGCCGGCCCAATTGAGGCCCAAGGACGTGTGGCCGTCGGCCACAAGGGAGGCCCAAGCCCAAAGCCCAAGCCCTTGCATGTAATCGGACAAGTGGCATGAAGGAGGTGAAGCATGGTGGACACTTGTCTTCCTCCACAATTACACTTGTCCCTTGCCATTAGATACTTGTCCATCTTACATCATTTTCTTTCATGCAAAAATAGAGTTAATTGATTAATCAAAAAGCAAGAAAAGGGGAGGGGATTCTCGGAAGTAAGAGAGAGAAGAGAGACCGAGAGAAATTGAGAGTGAGAGAAACCGAGAGAAAGGAAGAAAAGATCGCGCGAGGAAGAGCTGCCCGTCCGCCCGTTCGTCCTTCGCCGGTGTGCCGCCGTTCGTGTGGTCTAGAGGCAAGTTGGGGTTCCTTTGCTGCTCTTGCATGTGTGTGTTTACATGTATGTTTGGTATAGTGTCGAATTTGAGTGATTGGAAGGGGGAAAACCGAAGCTTGGATGGCTTGTTTTGAGTGGTATTGCTGTTTTCGCTTGAACAGTTTGAGTCAGAATGTTGTGAGAGCTTGCATGCATGTTTAGAGTTCTATTTTGGCTTTGGTATCTTCATGAAAGTTGTATTTAACATCTTAAAGTACAACATACTAAAATTTGGTGGAAAATGATGGAGATTTAAGGGGTTAAACTCTCATTCTACGGAGACCTCAGATCTGGAACGATTTCACTGACATCTTGATGAATTTGTGGTTGCATGTTGATTTTTGCTAAGAATATCTCTTCGATTTCTTCATGAAAGTTGTAGGGGACATCTTAAAATACAACATACTAAAATTTGAAGTGAAATGAACAAGTATAACCTAGTAAATCGACTAGATCTTGAAGACGGTAATTCTGAAGATGTATTACAGGCCACCCGAGACTTCATGGACCTAAATGACGACTATAATCTGGATATTTAACTTAGATCTCTTCATGAAACTTGTAGAGAACATCGTGATGTAGAACATATCTAAATTTCAGAGGAAACGAAGAAGAGCAGGTAGGTGAAAACTCAGCATTTTGGAGAAGCATGTACTGGACGATTCGGTGTTGGATCCAGAAGCTTCGTGTGACTGTAGAAAATAATATAAAAAGAATTTGGCTTGGAAGTCTTCATGAAAAATTTACTTTAATGTCTTGGATATAACTTGGTAAAAGTTCGTAATTTTTGGAGGTCGTATGGATATTTTAATCGAATTTCTCCGGAGACTGTGCATTCTGATTTCATCCAAAAATTATATGCTGTTTTGTGTGAATTATGGATTTGTGTGGAATTCTATTTGGCCATGTATTTTGCATGAAATCATTATCCTATTGTATTGATTATCACTTGCCTTAATTTTTATGATTTTTGAGAATTATATAGATATTAAATTTAATATTTTGAAAGTGGCACAAGCTGGAATTTAAATAAATGTAAAAAGGGCATGATAAATGGATTATCTTAATCGGCATAAATTCCATAAATTTTATTTCATAAATAATTGTACTATGTAGCATGTATGATAAGGTCTTGATGTATGCATGACAATGAATTGAGATACATGTGTGAATTCAATGCTGAATATGACTTGTTTGCCATCACATCATATGCCATGCTAAATTAAGACCGAAATTGGTAAACATAGATAATGAAAAATGAGGAGATTGTTGTGGCGGATGATAATGCCCTGGGAGTATCAAGATGCCCGGTGGCCTAGTGGCGTAATTCTGGAGGGCAGGGGAAACCATTTTCATGGCGAGCCCCGAAGATTCCCCGGGAGATTCGGGATGCCCGGTGGTATACGGTACGTAATTCCAAGGGAGGCCTTGTGGTATGTCGGTACATAATTCCGGAAGCCCTGGAGGTTTGTGCCCGGGGGGATGCCTCGCGATGCTAGTTGGGATGCGAGATGCCCGACCAGGGAGTGTAAATGCCGGAAGCCCTGTCGGAGGTGTTTGCTCAAGGGGAATGCCTTGCGATGCCAATTGGGATGCGAGATGCTCGGAATATGGGGGGCCGGATGCCCGGTGGCCTGGAATGGCTGAATGCCGGAGGTTTTTCTCGCATGGGATGCAAGTGTAATATATGAGATGAAATTGGTGATCCGAGGAAGGGTGATGTGGTGATCAAATCGAAAGTTAAAAGTGGAAATTGAACCATGCGTGATATGATATGATGATGATGATGTATGATGTGATATGATGATGATCACCCATGGCATGATGATATGCATGATGATGATGATGTATGATGTGATATGATGATGATCATCCATGGCATGATGATATGCATGATATGATGATGATATATGATATGGCATGATGACATGCATATATGTTGTGATATGATGATGTCATGATGATGATGACATGTGTATAATATGATGATGATGTCATGATGATGATGACATGTGTATGGTATGATGGTGTCATGTATATGATGATGATGACGTGTGTGATATAATAATGTCATGATGACGATGATATGAGTATGACATGATGATACACATGTATGTGTTATGATTGTGGTGATGATGCATTATAGTATATGCATGGCTTCAAGGTAAGTAATGCCTGCAATGCATGTATGACTTGTATGATGCATTGAGTGGTTATTGGATTCATTTACTTGCTGAGTGGTTGTACTCACCCCTTTTGGGGACCAACATTTCAGATTAGTAGATGGTTTGAGCGGTTGGATATGACCGCGGGGAGAAGGATAGCAAATGAGGGAACATTTGGACGCCGACACTGGTTGATGGACCTTAAGCATACGATTGTGGGAGGAGATGTCGGTCATCTTTTGAAGTATAGCCGAGTATAGAAACATCGGCATTTCGATGTACCGACTAAAGATGTCCATCTGCTTTATGTAAATAAACGTGTTCGGCTTTAACTTATATAAGATGTTTAGTAGGTGTGCATCGTTTTCTGAATATATGGAAGGGAGTTTGTTGGATGTGCTTCCGTATATGAATTGCGCAAGGGACCTATCAATAAAAAAAAGTAAACCCCATATGTTGTATGGATCTGTTGCAATTGAAATGGTATCAGAGTGACATGTTAATAGGGAAAGTGAAAGGTAGAGTGAAATGTGGTGACCCTAACGGATCGGGGGCCATCGAGGGGTGCCACAATCCTATTTAGCCTTATATGTAATGTCTTTGTTAGGTCATGAGAAGAACTCCAGTAAGTCATGAAACTGAAGGGCATGTTCGAAGAAGGCAAAGTGGAAGACGGCCAACTGAAGGATTAGCCCAAGCAACTAAACGGCTAGTTTAGTCGACTATTCTTCAGCAGAGAAAGTAATACCAAGTAAATTCAAAAATTTGTATTCAGTTTTTCTTTACGTTATTATATGGCCCGATGTTATATTTATGGTATCTTTTGCCTCTTTCTTAGGTTCGAAGAATATAAGTTGGATTTCAACTGCCAACTGAAGGGCCATCACAAAAGCCACCACAAAGGTCACCACAGGAGCCACCAAAAAAATCACTACAAGGGTCAACACAAGTACCACCAGAAAGGCCAACAAAATGTGTCACTGAAGTTGAAGGGCTATTTAGAAGAACAACTAGAAAAAGGCCAAGTGAAGGGGCAGTTATACAAAGGCCATCTAGAAGATGCCCAGCTGAAGAATTGGTCGAAGAAGCCTTAGTTATAGCTGAAGGGCCCAAGAAATCACAGGCAAGAAAAAGAGTCAACAAATCACAAGTTCCTGAAAGTGATGCCCCTCTTCAAACAAGAGGGACACTTAGGAAGATGTTAAGATAATATGGCTATGTCCTTTATACAGATGAGCGTACTAAAACAGTTATTCTGAATGTAAATTTTATTGGTTGCATTTAATTTAATTTATGCTATAGATTTTTGTTGACAATTTATTGTCTTTTTGTAGCCCGTGAGAAGTTCAGAGATTCTTATCTTTTAAGGTTCAGCTAAAGAATCAACGGCTACACCAACAAAGAAGAAAACATCAGCTGCCCCAACAAGAAAGAAGAGCAAGAACCTAGTTATAAGTCCATCTAAGTCAATTTAGCCTAGGACAGTTGCAGCTCATTCTGAATCAATTCAGCCTAGGACATTTGAAGCTCCATTTGAGTTAGTGGATATTGAGAAGATTGAAGAAAAAGTTGCACGTCTAGTTAGAAAGAGTGCAAGAATTATGAATTAAGTGAAAAGCCTATCAAAAAGAGCACAAACAAGCGGAATTATGCTTATTGATTGATGAGATGGGACGTGATAGGATTTGTGAAGCTTAGGAGTCAGTTTTGCAAACGTTTATAATAATTTGCTATGAATGGTTATCTTTTTTTCTTTAGTTTGTCATTGATTTTATGAGACTTAATTTCAATATCAATGGAATGATCTTGCTGCTTGTCAAATTCTTTTGCTTTTTGTAAGATATGGAATCTGCTTTTACTTGCTGCTATTGGTATTGGGTCTGTGGTAGTAGTTGGAATGCTGGTGTGACTGATGGTGATAGATGGCGATGTTTGGTGGTAGTGAGTTTGTTGTTGGGGTTCAATTCATGGCTCATGCTACATCTGGTTCGAGTGTACAGTGTGCACATCTTGCACCAACACTTTTTGCAACAAACCTACCACCGGCACAGTAACTATTGGGTGGTGGCCGGGTGCTAATGTGGTGGCTGGAGTGTTGGTGTGGCTGGTGGTGGTGGCTGGTGGTGGTGGCTGGTGATGCCTAGTGATTATGGGTTTGTGGTGGGAGTTGGGGGCTTATGCTGCATCCAATGCAAGTGTGTAGTTTGCACATCTTACGCTAAGTCTACTGGTGCAAGCTAGTGCAAGGCTCAGCTTGCACTAGTACGTTGTGCAACAACACCACTAGCACGGTGGCGGCTAAAGTGCCTAGTGTGGCTAGTGGTGATGGCTGGTGGTGCAGCTAGTGGTGATGGTTGGCACAATTTTTAGAGAAAACCTACAAAAAATTAGCACTTAACTAATCACATTCTAAAAACATTGGCTCTTAAGTGTTCACTTTTAACTACAAAATATAGGGAAGGGAGTTTGTTCTTGAGTGATGTTGCTGTTTTCGCATGAACCGCCTGAGCCAGAATCTTGTGAGAGCTTGCATGCATGTTTTGGGTTCGATTTTGACTTTTATTCCTTCAAAGAAAGTTGTAGCCAACATCTTAAACTACAAGATCTGGAGATTTAAGGGGTCAAAATCTCATCCTACGGAGACACCAGATCTGGAACGATTTCACTGACCTTTCGGTGGATTTGTGGTTGCATATTAATTTTTATCAAGAATCTCTCTTTGATTTCTTCATGAAACTTGTAGAGAACATCTTAATGATTAACATACTCAAATTTGAAGTAAAATGAACAAGTATAGCCTAGTGAATCGACTTACTCTTGAAGACGGTAAATCTGGAGACGCGGTACAGGACACCCGAGACTTCATGGACCCATATGGTGACTGTTCTTTGGAAATCTGACTTAGATCTCTTAATGAAAGTTGTAGGGGACATCTTGAAGTAAAACATATCCAAATTTCAGAGGAAACTAAGAAGAATGAGTGGGTAAAAAACTTGGTATTTCGGAGATGACTACACAGGACGTTTCGGTATGAGAACCAGAAGCTTCGTACGACTATAGGAAATTATATAAAGCGAATATGGCTTAGAAGTATTGATAAAATATCTACATTAGTGTCTTAACTACAACCTGGTAAAATTTCATGATTTTCGAAGGTCATTCGAGTATTTTAATCGAATTATTTCAAAAACTGCACATTCTGTTTTTATCCGAAATTGCATGCTGTGATTGTGTGAATGATATCCTTTGTGTGGAACTTTATTGGCCATGTGTTTTTCATGAAATCATTACCTTATTGTCTTGGTTATCACATGCTTTAATTTCATGATTTTTGGGAATCATATGGATATTTAATTTAAATATTTTCAAAAATGGTACAAGCTGGAATTTAAATAAATGTCAAAAAGGCATGATAAATGGATTATTCTAAATTGTATGAATTCCATAAATTTTATTTTGCATCTTGTGGCATGTACAATGATGACTGATGATGCATGTACAAATCAAAGGATGGAAGTGATTTTGCTTGCCATTGCATCATGTGCCATGCTGAGTTGAGACATAAATTGGTGACCATGAATAAAAGAGATAAATGAGGAAACTGTCTGTGGCGGATGACAATGCCCTGGGAGTGTCTAGATGCTCGGGATGGGGGGTGCCGGATGGCTCGGATTGTATTGAGATACAAGGCCGGATGTCCTCGGGAGTTTCGAGATGCTCGGAAAGTTGGGGGTGCCGGAAGCCCTGGAGGTTTGTGCCCAGAGGGATGCCTCGTGATGCCAGTTGGGGTGCAGGATGCCCGACCAGGGAGTGTAAATGCCGGAAGCCTCGGAGGTCTTTGCCCGAGGGGATGCCTCGTGATGCCAGTTGGGATGCGAGATGCTCGGAATGTGGGGGTGCCAGATGCTCGGAATGTGGGGGTGCCAGATGCTCGGTGGCCTTAAATAGCTGAATGCTGGAGGTTTTACTCGCAATGCTAGGATGGGGCGCAAGTGTAAAGTATGAGATGAAATTGATGATCCCGAGAAAGAGTGATGTGGTGATTGAATTGAAAGTTAAAAAGGGAAATTGAATCATGCATATATGATATGATATGATGATGATCACCTATGGCATGATGATATGCATATATGACACGATATGATGATGATCACATATGGCATGATGATATGTGTATATGACATGATATGATGATGATCACCTATGGCATAATGATGTGCATATATGACATGATTGTGATTAAGATGTATGATGGTATATGTATGGCTTCAAGGTAAGCACGCATGGATGCATGAATGGCATGTACGATGATGTGATTATATTGTATGATGCATTGAGTGGTTATTGGATTCTTTTACCTACTGAGTGGTTGTACTCATCCCTTTGGGGACCAACATTTCAGATTAGCAGGATGCCGCTCCCTGCTGTTACGCGGGGTGTATTTTACGGCCTACCTTCGAATGTAGAGGTCGAGTGTGAGGAGTTTGACTATCCCTCTGTTCCTGGTCTTACGTATATTCGAGTGCGCTGTTTAGTTATGTACGATGTGGGCCTGGCTGGGGGCCCTGTTGTCCAAGAGTTCATATCCGTCCATGTTCGACGTGATGGAGCGATGCGTGGGATGTTGCCACCGCCACCGCCTGATGCACCGGGATGGGTGTGAGGGCCCGTGCGTGACAAGTAGGAGCTGAAACTTTTTGGGATGGTTAGCTGACACTAGTGATGGGGGACCTTTCACGTTAGTCGTAGTGGGTAGAGAGTTTCTTTTTGGGGTTTAGGCCGAGTGTGGCTTCATGTCCTGGCCTTTCTTTTGATGTACCGACCCATGGAAACCCATCTTGAAAATATGTAAATAAAGTGCCATGGCTTTGTCTTTTATTATGATGTTTAGTGGTGTGCAATTGTATCATGGTTGATGGAGGGAGAGATGACGATGTTATATTTTGCTTCCGCTAATGAGTCGCACTGGGACCGTTTTAAAAAAAAATGTCTATGATTACGACGCTTCTTCTAAGAGATGTGGCTAGCGTTCCATTAGGTGTAACATCAGGTGCCTGTGGCGGCCCTAGGGGGGTTCGGGGTGTCACAGCGCCTCTTTTTAAGTGATCACTTTAATAATAACTTGACACTGTAATCATTTTTTTCATCGCGATTAACACTTAAGTGATTACTAAATACAACTTATGGCACTCGGGTAGTCACTCATGTTTGTTTTGTGTATATGTTGATTTGTAGCAAAACAGAGAAGGTGATGGTAATTTAACTTATGGCAACTCCATTCAATTCCAATATTTGCTGTTGGTTTATGTTTATATTTGGTTCAAGTAAATAAAAAAACCACCTCAACACATTGACCCAATACACATCCATCATTATTGGTTTATATTCAAGAATAAAAAAAAAAACATAGTACAAGTAGCATCTAATTCACTCATTCCCCTTCCTTAACCTCTCCACAAACACAAGAAGTAATCCATAATACATATGACAGCACAAACAACAACAAAGCCATAACGATCTTGTGGAACAACACAAACTTCTTCTTATCTTTCAAAAAGAAAAACAACCTACATTTAATCTAAAACAATTACATTTGTCTATTCATTTTTACATATGGCAGTCGGAGAAACTTTTTCTCATCTTCAAGTATTTTACATTTGATCATAAAGTATGATAGACAATAAAACAACACCATAATAAACGTTTGGTAACACTTTCGTTCAATTTTCATCATTGAAACTTCATTCTTGAAAAGTTTAGCCGAAGACGCTTGAGCTTGCATTAAGTCAACATTGTCCAAGTCGTCCACGAACATAGATGGAGATTGATGTCTTTTATGAAGTAGATCCAATATCACTTCTGTGGCTCGGTAAGAGAATTTTGCATTGACTTATTCGAAGTATTTGCACTTCAACCCTTCTTTATATTGGGCGCATCCATAAAAATCTTATCCCAGGATTCATTCGAGTTCATGATGTTTTTCTTGGACTCGGTAACCCACAAAAACAGAAACTCTGGCCTTCTCCTTCGCTTCGGTAAGAGGAATTTGAGGTGCTGCTGAGAGTCTTGCTCTCCATTTCCAATATTCGACAATGGAATTTTAGGCAAATCAAAATTAGGGTTCGAGACTCGGATTTGAGCACTTCAATAGGGATTTTGGCCGATTTAGGGGTTTATATTTGAAGCAATTTGGGAGACGACATCATTTTGGCATATTCAAGGCTTTTATTTTGGCCAACTATGGAAATGGTGTCGTTTTGGGTAAGTTAGAGCTCAGTCAGCTCTCTAGCGAGCCACGTAGGCGAGTAAAAATAATAAAATATTGCCATGTAGGATTTCCAGCAAGCTTAATTGTCACTTTTCTAACCTTTGATACTTAAGTGTCCTCTCATGCCAAGTTTTAGCGCTTGGGCTATACTTCTGCCCAAAAATTTCATACGAGCTGGGTAGTGAGCATAATACAATTAGAGTTTGATCTTCATCATCTAATTTCAAATCTAAATTTTTCATATCCATAATGATCTTATTATATTCATCTAAATTTCTTGGATAAGAGCACTTTCTTGCATGTTTAGCATGTAAAGACGCTGTTTCAAGAATAATTTTGTTATGAGAGATTTCTTTATGTAAAGGCTCTCAAGCTTATTCCATAATCCAGAAACAGTTTCTTCATCCGCAACTTCATGAAGCACCTTATCGGACAACAACAATTGAAATGTGCTATGCGCTCTCTCTTCCATCTCCTTGATCTCAAATATAGTCATATTGTCAAGATAATTCCGGTCCAAGGCTCTAACTGAACCTTCCCAACGCGATAACACTTTCATCTTGATCCTCCATAGCTTATTGTTTCGGCCATCGAAGGGTGCCACTTTGAACTTGATAGACGCCTTCTTGAACAAGAAGACTGAAATCCTTCGCTTTTATACTAATTTGTTGTGGGAAAACACTAAAAGATGCACCAATCAAAGCACAGGTAGCAAAGGATGAAAGGAAAATCAAAATCATAGGAGATGCAAGATTTACGTGGGAAACACAAAATGGGAAAAACCATAGAGAGAGAGAGGAGTTTCACTATCTTCAACAAAGAGCACAAGAATATAATCCAAAAGTTCAGAAGACTACTTGATGAGCCGCAAGATCTAAAGATCTTACAAGAAGATTAGGAAAAAAAAAAGGAAATAATATGGAGGCTAGGGTTGGAGTTGTGTTATTAAACACATTCCTTCTATAGTCTTCATTAAAAAAACCCTAAAACAGACTGTGCATGATCTAAAATACCTTTATCTTTAATTTAAAAATCAAAACTCAACGAAATTCTTATGCAGTCATTTTTCTTGTCTTTCCCACTAAGAATTTTGAAACTAATGGACATCCATATTGAAGTAGAATTTTCTAGGACTGAAGTTTTCCAAAACTGGATCTCTTCCATTGAAAACTGAAATATAATCAGGTCTGCCAGTTGAATAAGAATACTAACTCCAGCAAGTGGAAGCAGCTTAGCGTTTTGACTCATCGGTCCTTCATCGACATATATAGGGACATTGGATTGAGAATCATGTTCTACGTTTTATCAATTAGTACCGGAACTCAATATTTTGACATCAGATACAACAATGGGGTGATTATCAAGAGAGGACAGTGTGTTTCATTTACCTACGGATTCATGATATGTTTGTGTTGTGGTGGTGTCCCTTTATTCGTTGAAGAACTGAAGGTATAGCAAAGTGCTGAGGCTGATCGATTTTCCTCTACTATATATCGGCAGTATCTTCATACTTGAGGTGATATTAAAATGATTTGTTGATACGACTGGAACTAAGTTTCCTTTGCAGGACAGACAAGCTCCACCATGATAGCTGTGAAGTTGCGTGTCGAAGCCTGACACGGTGTTAATAACATAAATCTCACTAATGAACTTTTAGTCGATGGCCTCCTCCAACTCATATTCTGAGAGGAATGTGAGTATTGCACAATTAGATAGAGAGATTAAAGCTAAATCAAATGAGAGCTTTTGCAGGGGTTGCTTAAGATTATTAATATGGGATCGATCTCATCAAGATTACTAATATGGGATCAATCTCATCATCAAAGCAGGAATATATATTTATTACATAACAAAGAAGAAATCTCATCAGTGTATGAAATCCTTTTCTTGTCTAAATCTGCTATTTTACGCTAAGAGACTCAATGGACATTATGGTGAGACAGTGTTTGTGCTTGCGAATTTCCTCTCTTCACTCCCTTTCTTGGTGGCGAATTCTTATAACATTGTCATTCATAGCTAATTTCTGTGGATTCATGTTCTAATAATGATGGCATCACAGATCTTTAGACTTTTCCGTAATCTTCCCAAGTTCTTTTGGCGGTACCCCATGTCCTACACCACCTTTGCCAAATGGGCAGTTGAGGTAGTTAGTACACAATGATTCCTATTTTTCTGAAATCAAACTTGAAAAATTATCAGCATATAAGCCATGATATGGAAAATACTCCTCTTCAATTTAAAAAATGTTGTCTGACTAGTAAAACTCCACCTGGAGCATGCGCTTCTGCTTGGCACTGCATATTTAAACTCATTGAAGTTTAAATTCTCATCTTCCATCCGTGGTACATTTATGAGAAAGAAATCTCAAATCAACAGAAATTAAGTAAGATGCCTTTATTTTGCTGTAAAGAAATGGATTGAATAATTGACAGTTCTGCCATTCCTTTCTCCCTTTTTGGATTGTTGGCATGCTCTTCCATATGCTAGAGATGATGTAACCAATGTAATAATGTAACACTACGAAGATTCTGCTATTAGTCGCTTTCCTAGATTGATCAGAACACCACCAGGCTTCACCACATGTTTCACTCTGTCTCTTTACTCAAACTACAACTTCAGATAAACAGGGCTTCTCAGAAATAGTTCTGCCACTAGACATGGCAGTCAACAATACAAACATGTTTTAGATTAGTGACTACAAGTGCTCACGAATATCTCATGAGCAGAGTCAATACAAGTATGTCACAACCGGTCTGAACTTTGATTTTGTAGAGCCTGGAGAGCCAAAACTGAAAGGCGAGATAATCCTCAAAACAGCTTTCGGCATATCACTGGATAATTCCAAGTGGTGGGATGTAATTGTGCTTCTGTTTCAACTGTTTGTTTACAAACTACTAATCTTCTTAGTGCTTAGGTACAAGAAGAGAATATCGTCATGGTTGTCTCGGTTACAATTGTCACCATAAGTGTTATTCAGGAAGTTGTCTTGACTGATGATCCTTGCACCAAAAGCAGCCACCATCCATGATGTTTCCAGAATATAGCTACTTTATCAGTAGCTAATGCACCAAGGTTATGTAAATGATACATATGTCCTAGTTGTCACAAGTTCCAAATACAATTCACCCTTTTTGTTTAATGTAATGACAAATTTGATTTTGGTATATGTAATGTGGCAAATCTAGACCTAATTCTTGGCCAAAGGTCCACCTTTTCCTCTTTGTAATTAATGTAGACTATAAACCTCTTACAAAGCATAAAATTTGGAGATATTGCACCCATTTAGTGCCTCTCTCTCTCTCTCTCTCTCTCCCTCTCTCTCTCTCTCAAAACATATGTCAAGCGATGAGTTACAACTTCCAAATATATTGAGAACATAGATTAAGCAATTCAAGGGTTGTACAGGACTCAGATATAGCTTGCACTCATGTACAAGAAAAAATGGCAGGTAAGAGCACACTGTCTTTGAACAGCCTCTATGTCCCCTTATGACGCACGGAAAATTCGGACAACGAGCTTATCATACTCATGACCTCCAAATGGAATCCTTGACTGTGAAGCAAACCCAGGTGAAAGATTCAGATCTTTGTTTTCCCCCAAAACCGAAAGGGCCAAATATGTGCTAGCCAAGAAAGTGCACTTGTCGTCGAATGCACAGCTTTTGATGTGCCCAGGAGAAACAATATCTTCATAACTTTAAGATGCTTCGCAGAAAAAACCAGTATTTTCGTCCTTCCTACTTATTTCTTCTGTTTTTTCCACACAGAGTTATTGCCATTGCATGCTTCGGATGCTTTATGATTTCTCATTGAGGTTTCCATGATTTCTAAGTCGGTGAAAAGTCCTCTTCCTTTTCTTTCTAGATTTGTTGGATTGAATCTTAGAAAATTTCCGTGCAGCTGAACCACCATCCTTTTTAGATCCTTCTAATCTGCCATCAGTAGCAAGAAAAGTTTCATATTCTCCTGAGTGGGGGAACCGTCTTTGTTCTTCTATTTCCTTTTTATGTCCTCGTCCCCTGATGTCTTTCTAACTTGCAGAAGCTTCCTTCTTTTCTATGCGTTGAATTCATTCTCACGTCTTATAGTGAAAAGGGAATCTACTACGTCCACAACTGTCTTAAGAAAACCCTTGTACTTTTCTACGGTAACAAGCTGAACAGAGGCAAAATCACACTTCCTAGTCATCATCTCAAGACTGTGACCTGTACATACAGCAATATTGGGCATTCATTACGAGCTTGCCAAAAAGAGGCCCTTCGAAGGATGCGGGGGTAAGTACACTATCAGTGCTAAAAGTTGTGTACGACGCTCACTTTGTTGCCAAAAGTTTCTGTTGGATCACTTAAGTGCCAAATCAGAAAAAAAAAAAACGATCACTTTAGTGCCACCGGTGAGAGATTCCAGCCAGATTAATTACGTGGCTTTTATATTTAAAAAAAGAAGTTGTGGTGGCTTTTAAATGACAACGTTTTCCATCCTCCTCAAGAAATGACGTCGTTTTGCTGTCATATGTGGACATCCTTGCAAAAATGATACTGTATAGCTCATATGTGGATTAAAATTAGGGTTTCTTTGTCTTCGCCGCTAGGCCACCGTCGTTCACCCGCCATCACTTAGCCATTGTCGCTTGGCCACCATTGTAGTTGCTCGACCAGGTGAGCGAGGAGTGACTGAGATTGTTGCTCAAGCAAGAAGTGATAGGCAGAATAGGAGGTGAGGGCGGAGGAGGAGGAGGAAGAAGAGGGGTTGAAAGTGCCGCTTCTGGTGTGCTGCCGGTGTTGCTACTGGTGCTTCTGGTGTTGCTATTGCTGCTGGTGCCGTTTGCTGCTAGTGTTGTTCCTCGGGGAAGAATACGACATGCCTTCTCTCTCTCTCTCTCTCTCTCTCTCTCTCTCTCACTCACACACACAATTTGGGGATTTAGGGTTCTTAGTTGGGGGAAAGACGCCAAACGGCGTCATTTTGTTGTTTGGATGCTAACCCAACTCTCTGATGAGCCATGTTAGCTTAAAAAATTAATAAAAAAAACTGCTACGTCGGATTTCCGGTCAAATTGATCGGCGTTGGCATTGAAATGATTATTTTTCAAATTTGTTGGCAGTTAAGTGATCCCAAATAAACTTTTGGCACCAAAGTGAGCACCTACATAACTTTTGGTACTAATAACTTACCCTAAGGATGTGTGCATGGAATTATCACAGGACATCTCAGCAACCTCCCGGTAAAATATCACATGCCTTTGATCTGAAGTGATGCCTATCTATAATGTGATCCCACATTTTTAGGGATATAGTTTTTTAAATTAAAAATGTAACCTTTGACATTGATTCACTTTTCTCTTTCAAGTGATGGTTATTTCACTTACGATTTTCCTCATTTGTACCTTCTCGTCACAACAATTGCCCATCCAAAAACCGCCTAATGGGGGGCAGTTTATCAAGATTGATTGTTTTGTAAGGGCAACATAAGATCTAATACAAACCCTCTCATTTTGGAAATACGCCATCAATAATTGTCATCGAATTTTCTTGGATTTTCGACAAACGCAACCTCAAACAATGGCTGGAGGTCAAATTTATTTATTTTTTCTTATTTTCCTCATATGATTCTAATTGATGCATGAATTTTATTTTTCAATGCATGATTAGAATCGCTGGTTTTTTTTGTCTAATAAGATGACCATGAAATAACTCCATCAACAATGTCCAAAAGTAAACATTGAAGATCTTCATTTCATAAGCAAGACACTAAATGCGCGTTTGGTAATGCTTCCATTCCCGGGAACAATTTCTGATTAGAAATTATTCTTTTTTATTATGGTCCCGGGAATAATTTCTAAGTATTTTAAGTTGTTTGAAAACTGTCCAAAATTTCAATTCTTGAAATAGAATTACGTTTGGTATCATTCTGAAAATTTCTAATCCAAATCATTTTTAAAAATAATTTTTAATAATTCTATTACTTTTTTTTTTTTTTCTTTATTTCTTTTCTTTCTCTTTTTCTTCTTCAACATCCGCTGGTCGCCGGCCTTGGGATGACCAACAACAGCCAAATGAGGGCCAGCGACCTCGCCAAAGCGTTGCCGGTCCTCGCAAGGCCGCGCCTCACCTGAGATCTAGCGAGGCTGGGCTCGCCCAGCCACCTGCAAGGCTCGACCTCGCTAGGCCACCGTGAGGTTGGCCTCGCTTTGGTTGGGCGACGTCGACCTCGGGGTGGCCCAGCGAGGTCAAGCCCCACTGGTGGCTCGGCGAGCTCGACCTCGCCAGATCTAGGCGAGGTTGAGCCTCGCCTAGCCATGGTTGGGTTGAGCCTTGCTCGGCCAGGCGAGGCTCATCGTTGGTTGGGGGAGGCTCGGGCAAGGCCCACTTGGCCACCCGCAAGGCTCGGCCTTGCCAGATCTAGTGAGGCCGAGCCTCGCCGATGGCTAGGCGAGCCTTTGGCAAGCTCGCTAGGCCTCACCAAACCTCGCCCTGACTTGGCGAGCTTGCCGGTGGCGGTGGGCGGCGGATAGTAAGGGGCGGCAGATGGCAATGGCAGCAGCACTTAAAGAAGAAGAGAGAGGGAAGAAGAACAAGAAGAAAGAAGAGAAAAAAGAAAAATAGGTTGACTTGATTCTAGAATTTTTCTCGGAAACAAAGAATCAATTTTTTTCTACTTCTCAATTCTATTCCAAATCTATTTCCGGGAACAAAAATGTAAAAAAAAAATTTATTTCGGGGATTTTTTTTTTTACCAGATACATTTTTGTTCCGAATCTACTTCTAGGAACAAAAGAATAGAAATTATTACTGTTAAGCAAGTTAACAAACATACCCTAATACTTTCACAAAACCTGAAACAGCCTGCAAAATGTGCACAAAGTAACTCTTAAGCCATGCCGATTGGGGCAAGAAAGAACTGGAGGAATAAGATCAGGAATTGATAGGCAGATATTTGTATCCTTGTAAACTAGTTCGAACAATGCAGAAACAGCTCCACTTGTAGTTTGAAGCGATGAACCAAAAAGATAATCCACTATCTGAGAGCACGTTATTGAAAATCATAACAATATTGCTTGAAAAAAAAAATACAATCCTGACAATTGCGATTGTCCAGTAATAAGCCACTGTTAAGAACAACAAGCAGAAAGGAAAATCACAGGTTAGGTTCAACTATTTCCGTATGATACATAAGTATGTTCTCCTGATCTTCTAAGAGGAAGTCCTGCAAGCAAATAAAATTCCCAGATATTCGCAACACCCATAGGGTAAGTGTTCATCTGTGCAGTGCATGTAAAACTTCTTTGGGCAACCATTTACACGAGGAATCCAAGCTTCAAGAATAACACACGAGAAAGGGACTACACTGCCCTTTAATAAACCAATTTGACTTCTTAAAATTTCTGCATTATTCGTCGGATGAAACAAATGCAGAATTTCAATTGAACAGCTAACAAGGCATCCACAAGATACAGACCACATGATTTTGAATTTTGCCACCAGTATGTTGAATTTAGTGACGGTGAGGTCAACCTCACCGGCCACTAGGGAGGGTGAGCGTTGCCTATGGCTAGGTGAGGCAAACCCATCTCACATCTAGTGAGGGCAAGCTTGCCCAACGATGATGAGGCAAGCCTCGCCAATGACGCAACCTCAACTATATCTAAAATATCCAACTTCCAAAAGATCTCACGATAAGGCTCTCGCTCTAATGGCCACTAACTAAGGAACTTGAGAAACTTGATAAGAAAAATGAATTGAGTTATCACAACCCTTTGAGTAATACATTTCTTTTAGTAGATCACACAATTACTATATATATTTAAAATACAAACATAACTCATTTTCACCAAAAAAACAGAATTTAACAAACCGTTAAGACCAAAATATGATGTTTCTTGCTTTAATATAATATGTTCATAACAAAATTACTCAAGATAATAACAAAGCAAACATTAATGGTCCAGTCCATTGATCAATTTCATAAAGACATACATCAATGGTCCAATCTATTGACTAATGTCATGTTCAAATATCTAGAACTGGTCATGCATAACGCCCATGACAAGGCGACCAAGATTCCCCCATTGGTTAAGTCTTCATCTATTAATAGTTGTGGCTCGATTCAGAAAGATATCCTAAACTAGTATGCATACCCACACACCCCTCAATAGGTTCACAAAGACACTGAGCATAATCCATCAACTTAAATCGCCAATAAATCCAAAACCAAAACCAAAAATCATCTCACAACTTTTCACCATCCAATTCAAATATCAATGGTCAAGGGCCTATTTAGTTCAACTTTGGGGAAATGCAAAGCCATTTCCCCAAGTATCTCTAGAGGAATGGGCATTTGATGAAGGCAAAGGTGTTTGGGTACTCTATTTTGGTGTATTTTGCAATGTGGCTTTGAGGTGAAAGGAAAAGGAAAAAAGAAAAGGAAAGAGGAGGAGGACGAGATGCTAAAGGAGAAGGGAACGAACAAGAGGCAGCCGGAGCTAGTGGTTGTGGTGGGGGAGGCGACTGGTGGTAGTGGTGGTGGGGAAGCGGCGGGTCGCGCAACCCACGCACCACCACCTGGGTCACGGCCTCAAGCGGCGTAGCAAAGGGGAACGAACGGGAGGCAGCCGAAGCTAGTGGTTGTGGTGGGGGAGGCGGCTGGTGGCAGTGGTGGTGGGGAGGCGGCGGGTCACGCAACCCACGCACCACTGCCTGGGTTGCGGCCTCAAGCGGCATAGCAGAAGGGAACGAACGGGAGGCAGTCGGAGCTAGTGGTTGTGGTGGGGGAGGCGACTGGTGGCAGTGGTGGTCGGGAGGCGGCGAGTCATGCGACCCACGCACTGTCGTCGATTGGGTCGCGCGGCCTCGTCATGCAGCCTCGGGACACTACTTGGGGCCGCGACCCAAACGGTGGTGCGTGGGTTGCACGACCAGTGGCGTCGCCTAAGGTGGGTCGTCGCCTGGGCCACGACCCGGGCGACGGCGGTACGTGGGTCGCGCGGCCCCGTGTGGCGTCACCTAAGGCCGAGCGACCCAAGCGCCGGCGGTGCGTGGGTTGCATGGCCTTAGGTGGCATTCAACCTCAAGCGATGCCACCTAGGTCGCGTGACCCACACACCACTATCGTCTGGGTTGCGCGACCCACGCATCGCTGTCACGGCCTCAGGCGACGCTTCTCGGTGACCAGCTCTAGCTGGCTGAGCTCCGCCGGCAAGTCCAAGGAGGAAGACGATGAACAATAAACTTTTAGGGTAAAAGAGGAAAACGCAATTATTAATGAGGGCAATATTGGAATTAAAAAAATTCATTAAACCCTATTTAGCATTCCGAAAATGCTGAAAGCCCAAAGCAGGTCTCCACCCGCTTTGGGCTTTCAGCATTTCAAAGGCAAGCATTTGGCCAAGGAGCCTTCAAATGCTGAACCAAACATGACCCAAGTCTATTGATTAGTCACTATTAAATCACATTTTATATATCACAATATGTTTTCCAAGCTGTTTGAAACTCCATTTCATAAATCGGTTCAAGAATCAATATATAAACTTCCATACACCATATTTAAATTCATACAATTTTTGGGAGTCTTTCCCAAAAGGTTTTGCAAACCCATTTGCAGGCAATCAGTTTAGACTATAATCAAAAAATGTGAAGCCCCTCGACGGCCCCCAATCCGTTGGGGTTGCCACACTTCTTTCCTTGTCCTGGGTGTCCTCCTTTTTCATGATCAATGGATTTCAGGGAATCCATGTGGGGTCTTATCACACACTTCATTGGTCCATGCGTAATATATATGGCAAAAGCGTATCCAACAACTCCCTTTCTAAACACTGAAATGATGCACACAAGATACACATAGATACTAACCGAGCACTTTTATTTACACATATAGTGGATGGACATTGTTAGTCGGTACATCAAAATGATGCAGTTTCCTATACCCGGCTACATCCAAAACTAGATCGACATTTTTCATCACCTATGCACATGGTGTCCATCAACAAGTGTCGGCGTCCAAAAATTTCCTACTATCCACACAATCTTGATCACTCCACGCCACTCATACCCCCGTCGTCATTGTCCTCTGGTGGCGGTGACAACGGCCCTAGAGTACATCCATTCCTATGGACATACAAGACGACATACTCCTGATGCGCGGGACCTGAGGATAGACCGGTGTTGATAGTCATGATGACCCTCACCCTAATGAATGTCAGTCCCAGCAATTCGGGATCATGATACTTTGACTGTTCCAATTGCAAATCAACGGGGATCCCATAGAAAGTACCGGGAGGTGTGGACAACAGTGGCATCTTGATTATTCTGAAATATGTTAGTCCCCACAAGGGGTGAGTACAACCACTCAGCAGCTAAAGACATACTAAACTATATTATGCAGAACCATCATCATTTGATTTCATGCAAAATACTCATAACACATAATCTGGAAGAATAGGTATGCATTAAATTAGTAGAGTTTTCCAATGAAATGGCAAGCGCAATTTAAAAATCGGAGTACATCATTTCAATCACATGGGTCCTGATTATAAGGTCAAACCTGAGATAGCTAGTATAAGCACCTAGAGGGGAGTGAATAGGTGCACAAACAATTTATCGAGATACGAAAGCGATTCTAGGCAACTAATAGAAAGGAAGTTCTTTAATGATTAACAAAATGAAGTACGATCAAAGTAAAGAGAGTAAGGAAGAGAAAATTGAACACAAGGTTTATAGTGGTTCGGCTTATTCCAAGCCTACGTCCACTCTTCCGCACTGATAGCCCACCGGCTGGATTTCACTATGAACAAAAGAGAAGTTACAGCACAGCTTTTCTTTGATTCCACAGTGTAGAAGTTCTACCACACCTCCTCAAGGTTTCTCACAAATATAGACTCTCTTTGTATACAAGTTTCGCTCAAAGGAATTGTCTAAACAACAGGAAGCTTCAGACTTTGAAATTCTTCTATCGCGCACACCTTGAACAACTTAGAACGTCTTCCTTATATACTCATTTATGCCATCATACCTGTTGGCACTTACCAAATGAATTCCTCCAATCTACCCGTTGGACGGAATCAATTAGGAAGATTATTCGAGCTATTAAAGGAACGTGTCGATAGCCCATCAATCATGTTCGCTCATACAATCAGGATCTCGGTTTCCATAAGTAGAACCTTCCAAGAATATTTAGGCAATCATCGGATCCTTAATCTTCGAGTCAATCTTGATCAATCAAAGGATTCCGTTATGTCTTTTCCAGCCAAGAGATCTTCTCCAGTCGATAAGGTCATATCCTTAATGAAACATCCAGTTTTGGATAACCTTTCTTCAACGGATTAGAGACTGTCAATGAGGATAGACTTTGAGTCTTGAGTCTAGCTGTCCGGGAGGTCTTCGGACTTTAAATAGCGAGTCCGCAAGCCTTCGAGACTAGACGATGGAAACGTTTTGTCAGCTTCAAAACACTTCAAGAAGATTTCTCCAACAATTTCCCCCTTTTTGATGGTGACAAAATTTTCTTGTAGATTTGGACAACTTTGACCTGCAAAACATTTCTCAAACATATATGCATATCTTATGGAGATAAATGGCTAAATGAATAACACTAGGATCTGCAACCACAGAAAATAGGTTAGTTCTGGTATGCGATAAAGCCATCCATAAGATATCAATAGAAGCAGAATTGGATCATTACTAAATGAAATGCATTGGTCCAACGACGATACGAACTAATGTTTGTATATAACGCCAATGTCATAATCCAACGATACTCTCGTCACTTAATCTCGGACTGCCGCGCATCCAAGGGTTGTCGAAATTTCTAGATGCCACATCTAAAAATCTTGAGTAAAATATATCTCATAACTGAAGATGTCTAAAGCATTCCTCAAGAAGAAATTAACCTCAAATTCACAACCCATTTCGATTTACAAAAATGACAAACGGCGAGGGTCCAGTAAACCTGATTTGAATTTCACTAATTCAACTTGCTTAACACTAATCCTTCTTAGCACTAATCATTCTTATCACTAATCTAACATCCTAAGTTTAATTAACAACATAGGATTATGGAGTTAACTCACTGGATTAGCGAGCCGATGGGTCCACGGCGACGGCGGTGTGAAGGCGATGAGATCTCGTAACTACTGAGTCTCCAATGGAGGCTCAACCAAGGCTGAAAAACAGCCAACAAGCTTCACGGTTGCTGCTGGCTTTGGTTCTGTTTGCTGCTGGTCTTGGAGGCCGTGGGTGCTGCTGTGACCGGGATGGGGTGGTGAGGTAGCCGCTGGTGGTGGCTGGACGCGAGGGCTGAGGTTGCTGGGGTGGAATGGTAGCAAAGACTGAGCTGGTGGGTGCTGGTTGAAGATGGCGTGAGGTGCTGGTGATGGCTGCTGTGGGTGGAGGCGTGCAGCTGGTGTTGGTGGTTTGTTGGAGCTGGCGGTAGTGGGGGAAGGGATGGGATGATGGGTGCGTTGGTGGAGGCGCTGGAGTGGAGAAGGCGTGAGGGAATGAAGGAGAGGGGCTGTTCGGTTAGTGGTGGGGGTGCGTGAGATGCAGGTGTGAGGGAATGAATGAGCATGAAGAAGAAAGAAAATGGAGAAGAGCTGGTCGGGTGGGGCTGCAGAAGGGAGTGAGCGTGAGAGAGAAGCTGAGGAGGGGAAGAAAGTCAAGCAAAATATCTAAGTAATTATCAACTTGGCACCAAAGTCTTTGCCCCTAAAGTCCAATGGTCCACCAATAGCCATTTTCCTTGTAATTTCCTCACAACAAGGCCATTTTGGTGTAGAAAAAGGCACTCCTTCATCCCCATCCGAATTTCCATTCCGGACTCATCGAAATTTCTTCGAAAGATGAGACGGCGTCCACTAAATGAATTGTGACAGGCTTGAACGTTCGATTTCCGAAACCGAATTCAATTTCGTGGTTAAAATCGACCGGACGCAATTTTAGCGCAACATAACCTACTGAGTAGCTTTTAGGGATTTTAGCACGTTTGACCTGTGATTGATAATTTTGATTCTTGTTTGTGCATCTCTAACTTGTCGACTCTCGATTATCGTAAAAATCTCAAGGTTTCAATTACAGGTATCGGGTATAAAATCGATAGAAAATCAGGTTAGTACTATTCGACGTGAATTTTGTAATCATGTGGAATCGCCCACTTTAATTACGTGATTTTGTTGAATCGACCTATATCCGATCACTAATCGATTATAACGGTGCCGTATGGACCCTTGCCGATTATCATGGTTGAGCAGTCGATTTTTGATTGAATTCTCAAATCTGCCGCGTTTATATCCCTTAACAGTTTCACTTGATAGGTCAGTTAACTCGTGAGTGGCCAATTTAGAGAAAAAAGGACCATAGGCATGTCGACGATATACCTATTTTGTTTAATCGAGATGGGGTCGAAATTCAGGATATCACACTAACAGTAACTAAAAGGTGAAACATTGGGTCATCTTTAAGGAAGCAACGTCATGGCGTAGTCTGCTAATGACGTTTTGGGCGGCTAGACAAGTAAATTGACTTGGTCCTCCTTCTGGATGAATTAATTTTTCTTCATCCATTGAGAATAATAATAACAGAAAAATGTAATATTCTATACAACATCAAATGAAGAGTACATGTTTTACATAATAACTATCTAATTTACAAATCAAGACCAATAAAAAAAATACAAAACCACATATTAATATACAGAATTATAGAATATCTTAATTGAGAAATCTGCTCCAACTCTAGTTTAATGGGGTTGAGGATCGTAGAAAAGTCGTGAACTTGTCGAAAACATATGGCAAGGCAAGGTATAAGGGTCGTGATGGTCCCACCCTAATGTAAGATCTTCTCCCTCTAATTTAAGAGAACTCATGCTGAAACAAGTGTTGACAATGGTTTGTGAGTTATCGGCATTCTCTGGAGATCCACGTTTCAAGACCTGGTGGCTTGATTAATTCCAAGATCGTGTTGCATTACTTCTTAGTCATATGGAAAAGATCTTTTCTCCCGGATTCTTAATTGTAATTGGATTAACACGATCTAGATACATGTATCCTATTGGAAGGTAATCCTTCCCTCAATTTTGTCTCTTCTTGTCCTTTTCACATGCATACAAGTTTGAGCTATATGTAAAGGATTGTTAACGGGGCTAAAGTCGAATGTTCACAATAAATGTTATGCGGAGGATCGATTGTCTAGGGATACATTGTGAGAGTGTTTGACCTTTTTGTTCTAAGTATATTAATCTCGAAGATACATTAGTCGATTAATCCTATAGGAATGGCACCATGATTTTACATGTTTTCTAACGTCCCATACACATGTACCATCATTGGGATGTTTGTAGAGGAGCATACCAGTATTCCACTAGGACAGCGTAAATCCCAACATGCTCAGGCCATTTTACAAATCGTCCCTAATTATTCAGGGATGATTAGCAGATGTCCCTACCGGGCAAGAAAATTGTCCCAATCTGCACGGTTCCGTCCAAAAAATATTGAGTGCCTTTAATATGCCATATATGGGATGGTACAATAAACCACTTAGAAATTGATATGTGTCGACTTGGGCCCACATGCTAGATTGTTAAAATTTTTAAGTGACCCTTTTCCTCGCCATTAAGCTCCGTCCCACGCTCAATGAAGCTCTTTCTCTCTCCATTTTCTTTTATTTTTTTATTTTTGCCTTGAGGCCAGGGACGACGCTTGGGATGTGGATTGCAGCGTCACCGACCAGCCATGGACACCCTGTTCATGAGCACGCCAACGCTCATTTATGGCCGTCCTCGGTGTCGTTTGGATATGCTATTGATCCCTGGGTATCGTTTTTTCCCATCCAACATGGACGATGCTCGTGACCAGTCAAGGAGAGCACTCATCCATGGCCACTTTGGCCATGAAGCTCGACCTCAAACTCGGAGCTTGGGGTAACCTTAGCCACTTGAGTTTTGAGCTTGGCCTCAAGCCATCTCACCGCAAACGAAACTTGACGCAGTCTCCACACAACTCAACCACTCAACCTCCCTCCAAATCACCCCCTCATTGTTGCGTCTGGAGGCATGCCATCCCTCCTCAACCTGAAGTGGCCATGAGCCGACTCGAGCTTGAGCCATGGCAGACGCAAGTGGAAAGAAAAGAGAAGTAGAGAGAGACGAGGGGGAGAGAGAGTCACACAGAAACGGAGGGGAGGGGAGAGAGAGAGAGAGAGAGAGAGAGAGAGAGTCACGCGCAGAAACGGAGGTGAGGGGAGAGTAAAGGTAAGTAATGAGAGTTTCCGTAAGCGTTAACGGAGAGAGAGAAATTTTGATGGTTCAATTGACAGGTGGACTCGGATTTGTCATATGTATCGATCCGAATATGGTTTATTATATCATCCTATGTTGTATATTAAATGCACCCAATATATTCTCACTGATGGCAAATACATTTCTTTGCTTTGGACTCACATGGCCTCTTTTATCTCCATTCCACGCGCGACATCATGCGCAAGACTTGTCAACAAATGCAATTAAATTCAACATGTGAGCTTTGAAAGTTCCATGTTAAACTCTAACGATGGTGAACTTCAAAAAGTTAAAATTGATGTCTTTCTTCACTACACGAAACCAGAAAAATTGATGTCTTTCTTCACTACACGAAACCAGAGAATAAGGATTTCTCATATGAGACAAGCGATTATTAGATTTGCATCATCTTTTCCGAAACGAGATTAAACTTGGATTTTTCTCCCGGATTCTTTGCCATCATTATGGTGCACGTGATAGATGGAGCAAGCTTGGTACACGGGTGCAATTAAATACATGTATCCTATTGAAGGCAATCCTTCAATCAATTTAGTGGTCTCTTCATATCTTTTATACACGCTCGCAGCAAATGTCATGTGGAAAAAACAATTGTCGAGGAATACCTTGTGAGAGAAAGGATTTGACATTTTGTTCAAGATATTGTGATTGCAAAGATACATTGGTTGATGGATTCCACAAGAATGATAAAAGTGAATTCACATGTTCCTAATGTCCCAAATGCACATCTCATCTTTGGGACGTTTGCGGATCGTCCGAGTATCCCATTGGGATGGTGTATATCCCTACGTGCTCGGTTTAGGGACGATTATTATTTGCTTTAAGCCTGAACTTTATTTGACGTGCTGAGTTTTTTTTTTGGGTTGGTGTCCACATTTCCAACATAAAAACGGAGATAAAAGAGGCCATGTTATGTCAAAAGAAAAAATAGTATCTACCGTCAAAGAAACAAAACCCCCTCACTGGGGTTCAAATTCGACCAAAATCTAGAAGATACTCACGACTCATTGCAGTTGGAAGATTTCAGTCTTTTTTAGCGATGACTAGGTACAAAAATAATCACCGAACTGCGTGCTTAGTGCTCCACTTAGACGTACCGTTTAATTGGGAAATCCAGGAGACAAGGACTTGGGTTCATTTTTACTTGCCAGATAAATAAATTGTGCTCAATTTGGTACCGATTTACTAAAAAGGATAACATGCTAAAAGTGATGTGTGAAAAAATCTTTTTGTTTTAGTTTAAATTGATTATGTAGACCACATCATTTATAAAAAAAGGTTTATAGGGATATTTTCGGAATAGTTTTGTTTTTACTACACACGGTCCAAAGTGGTAAAAGAATTATTCGAATTTTTAAAAGCCAAAAAAAAAGAAAAAGAAATAATAATAGCAAAGTCGTGCATGGATGTGTGCATCTCCACACATGTTTGATCTACAAGTAAAAAAAATTTGGTATCACTTTTGAGTAATATTTGGACAAGTTAAAATAGCTTTTATGAGAAGCTCAAGTGAGAGCCTTGTGTCATGGGTTGGTTGATTTTGAACTATCCCACACCATGGAGCCTTAGGATTTTTTTATCCCAAGTCAGCCTCATGCACACACGCTCGAACACAAGGGGTCATATGAATGAAGGGACGAGTGTATTGCTTATGAACACGCTTAATACAATGAGGGGGGAGGGTCCCCTATTTATATAAGTTCATGTCAACTCAATTGGGTGACTTGTTATAAAGAGTATTGATGTCTTCAAGGATCGACTTGAGGACAGGTTATCGTCAATTGAGAACCAGGGAGGAGGTTGTACTGAAGACAACATTTCGCACTTGATTTAGCCCTTGTAAGACTAATGTAAAGCCGTTTGATTTGACAAACGCTCCAACCGCTGTCATAGATTTGACAAACCGAGTGTTGAAAGAATATCTAGATCAATGGTGATCGTTTGGTGTAGCGACATTCTAGGGTATTCATTAAGTGATGAGGATCACGAGAGCCCTAAGAACGGTCATGTGATTACAGGTAAAGGAATCTTCATGGACCCATCCAAGATCGAATCAGTTGTTAATGGACCGAGACCGACAATAATATCAGAGATTAGAAGTCGTGGGGATTGGACAGATTACTACAGAAGGTTTGTGAAAGAATTTGCAGCATCAGTATCATCGCGGGCTTGACCTCTTAAGAAAGAAGAGAAATTCATCGGCATAGACAAGTTCGAGGATAGTTTCCAGAGCTTAAAGGACTGGGTATGTATTGATACGACATGAGAAGATTGTTGCATAACCGTCCCGTCAGTTTTTTTTTTGTCAGTCTTACACTATTCCTACTCTACACTCACTCTCAGACTTTTGCTCTGCCTCTTGCAGGGCGTGAGAGTCGAAACCCACTCCTGAAACTTACGTGTCCCCACCCCATCCCCCTGAGAAGGTGGGGATTTGAACCCCTCACCTCCCCCTTCCATGTTGAAAGGGTGGCCACTGGGGCGAATCCCAGTGGTTACCGTCTCGTCAGTTAAGACCCAATAAGTTGAATATGAAATGGTGTCGTGAATCATAACTTTGGCAGGACTATAATGGTGTTATCTAGTATTACCGTGGGAGAATGAAGGAAGTCATGGATGTGTTTAGTCAAGAGTTTTTAATTGTACGCATGTTGGTTAAAGTATGAACCTTACTTGAGAAAGTTCAAGATTCGGTTTTCAAATTTGAGGTAGGCCACATTTCGAATCTTATGGCCATCCTCAAAATTGAATTGGACATTCAGGTTAAAAGCAAACGTTTCAATTGACAGGTTGGGATGTTCGAGAAATCCTGTAAGAGGATACTGGTAAGAGAAAGGTTGACTTTCAGATTTTGAAAATGGAATGCTAACGTATCATGGGTGATGATAGGTGTCAGACAGTACGGGACTTGAGGAGAAGACCTTGTAAAAAATTCACGGTAGCAGTTGTAGTATTTGGTTAGACAATCCAAAGTAGGTCAAAATCAGCATTAGCTAGATTAGTAGGCTGATATGAAGATAGATATCGCCGATCAGATTGTAAGTATTGGATGTATCAGTAAGTGAGAATTTGGTAATGTAAGCTGGGAAAGCTTTTATTAAGCACTCAAGAGAGTCCCAAGTGGGAATGAAAATATATCACAATGGAGTCGGTCCACTTTGGTACGGTACGAATAAATCTTGTTTTGAATGGGTATGCCGAAGCGTATGTGTATCAGATAATTCACCGTCATGGAGTGCCGAGGATGAATTATATTTCGAATCTAGATCAAAGGTTACTAGGCTAGTAGAGTTTTCGGATGGTTCTTTCTTAAGCAGTACATAGCAGAGGGTACAGATTTTCAGTGGTGAAAAGAAAGTGAAGTGAAGAAAGATCATAGGCCAGAGTCAACTCAGTAATCAGTGATTGCAATTGTCGTGATTAGAGTCAAATTTGAACGACCGAGTGTCATGCATGAGAAGCTCAGTTCTGTTGTTGGTTCAGAAAGAGCAAATTTTGTGTACCAAGATGGTCTCCTTAGTCAAAGTGGTTGGACAATACCACGAGACCGAACGATCAACGTGGAAAAGTGAGACTCAATGAGACGACAATACCCTCACATTTCATTTAAGGATTTGTAAAGGTTTAAATTTCGAGGACGAAATTTTTATAAGATGGGAAGAGTTGTGACATCCAGATATCCAGGCTCTGACTTCGATGGGATAAATTGGGCATTTCATCAACGCGACTACAGTGTTTTTCTCTGAGTTGGCCACTCACGAGATAACTAGACTAGCTGGGTGAGCTATTAAAGACTCTAAGGCAGATAGACTTGAGAATTCGACAAAGAATCGATTTCTCGACCATGCTCATCTTTAAAAGTCATTATGACATAGTTAAAAATCGAATTAAGATCAGAGATAGGTCGGTTTGACTGAGATGAATGACCGATCGTGGGTGACTCCATTAAATTGGAAAACTCTCCTCGACTGGCACTAATTTGATTTACTGTCGTTTTGGTACCCTATGTCCGTATTTGAATCCTCGAGATTTTCACGACAACCGAGAATTGCCAATGGGTTGAGTGGGTTCATTGTGGCTCGAAGAAAATCAACCATGGGTCATTTGTCCTAAAAAGTTCTGAAAACTACTTGATAGCTTAGGTCACACTAAAAACGCATCGGAATGAAATTAACTGCCAATCTAAGTCCGATTTCAGAAATTGAAAGTTATGTCATGTCATAGGTCATTTTAGGAACGTCGACTCAGTCTCAAAAGATTTTTCTGACAATAGAGACTTTTTGGGAAAAAGTTGGTTTAGGGCCATTTTAGTTCAGTTGAAGCCGGGGATTGTGAAATTGTGAAGCGTGAGGGATCCTCGGATGAGGAAAATAATCAATTTGATAAGTGAGACATCAATTGATTTTATGAGAGTATTTGAGAGAAATTCAAGAGAGAAATTGGATGCAGAAATGCAAGTGCGGATCGAGTACTCTAATCTGAAATTTCTTTTGGGAATTCATGAGCTTCAAAAGAAAGTGGAATAAGAATTTTCTATTTGAAGAGATTCTTTTCTTTTGATTTTAATTCCCATTCCTTTTCTATTTTTGGCCAAACACCTTTTCCCCACAAGTTCTCTCTTCCTTCTTTCTTTATTTCTCTCTCTCTCTCTCTCTCTCTCTCTCTCTCTCTCTCTCTCTCTCGTGCGGATTATCCCCCACCGACTACCCTCTTCTGTTTCTCACTTTGCTTCCTCCCTCACTTTTTACTTTTTGACTTTTCAACACTCTAGCTCTCTCTCTCTCTCTCTCCGGACTCCCTCACTCTCTCGACATCTCTCTTCCTCTCCTTCCCAGTTGGTTCGAACGAGCAGAAGCAGAAAGCAGAGACAGCAGCTCACCGTCACCGTCACCGTCACTGTCACCGCCTCATGCCGCACACCGCCCTCGCCTCACGTTGCCTCGCCACCGAGCTGCCATCCTCGCGTGCTATTGCTGGCCACGCGTCTTGGCAGTCTTCTCGCCCAGCTCGTCATCCCGAGCTGCTATCCAGCTCGTGCAGGAGTCGCTGGAGCTCCCTCCGACCACCTCTGGCCACCGTCAGCCTAGTTGGAGCTCCGCCTTGCCCTCTACCGCCCTTGGCCGCTTCAACCGACGCCGAAACCGCCTCATCCAGTAGCACACAGAGAAGGTAGAAAATTGGTGTGACAGTGGGGTTTTGCCCCGTTTTGGTCGTCTTCCCGAGCCCGGATGCTCAGCCCGCCTTGAGGAAAGTCGATCCTCACGTCGATCTCGTCATTTTGAGTGAGTTTTACTCACTAATGCCTTCTAAGTTTGCTAATTATACTTAAAGGTTGATTAGATTTAATTAAGTGCAATTAGGTGGTTAGATTAGAATGGATTAGCGATTATTAGTTAATTGCATTGCATATTAATTGTTTGGTTAGCGTACTTAGATAGAGAATTGCCTATAGTATTTATTGGATGCTTCTTGGGATTTTTCCCGACCCTTATCGGGTGTTAATTAGGCAATTCATGCCTAAATGGAATTTTTAGGAATTAAATATTAATTTTCGGAATTAATTATTTAATTAATTATTTTCTAGAAATTCAACTGGGATAGCTAGTGACCGGGATTTTATGCTGATGATCACGGTGCAGTCTGTTTATTTAATTAAGCTTTATATTGTGATAAATTGGAATTATTGTGTTTATGTATATTATTTTCGAAATTAATTATATTATTTATTTCCCGGAAATTCAACTGTGATGGCCAGTGACCAAAATTTTGTGCTGATTGTCATGGTCCAGTTAGTTTATTTAACTGAGCTTTATTTTGTGCTAAATTGAATTATTTGTGAAATTGGGAATTATTCTTTAATGGAATAATCTTTGGTTATTAATTGGAAAATAACCGGGTGTCGGTTGACAGCACCAATGTTTTGGTGGACTACAGAAAATGTGGGAGTTATGGAAGGAAAAATATTAGATTTTGGCTAAGGCCAGCCGTGTATCTTCGCATGGGATTTTATCGAGTATTTTTAATACGAAAAATTTAGGTCAAGACATTACTTGAATTGAGGAATTTAAATGCGAGGCATAATGTCATTGGGCCATGAGGAATTAATAGTGTGTTGGTTTATAGTTTAAGCAAGATGATTATTGGAAGTGATGTGATGTGTGTTGTGATAAGGGAAGCCAATGGGTCATGAGCAGGTAAAAGACTAAGTACTACATGATAGCAAGATTTCGTGTAGGTTACCTCTAGCGCCTTATACCATCGCTTATTGTAGTCAAGGGCTAAGTGTTACATGGCGACCTGAGCCGCATGGGAATTACCTCTAGCGCCTTGCAGTATTGTCATGCATAATGAAGGGCTAAGTGCTACGTCTCGTGTGAGTTACCTCTAACGCCTTATACTATTACTTTTGTAGTGAAAAACTAAGTACTACACGATAGCGAGACTTCGTGTGAGTTACCTCTAGCGCCTTATACTATTGTTATTTGTGGTCAAGGATTAAGTACCGCATGATGACGAGACTTTGTGTTGGGGTCATCTCTAGCGCCTTGAGCTTGTATTTGAGTGGGAATATTGAATTGGAACGTTGAGATTGATTATCGAGTATAAATGGAGTCACCGATTTGATTTGATCCGTTTATTGTGAATTGATTGATTGAACTGAACTAGCCGGGGAATGGTCATCGTTGACATGTAATTGATTAGGTTGATTGATCATTGCTTTGATCGGATGTTGTGAATTGATCGATCGAATGGAAATGACAGTGAGTGGTTTTGTTGGCGTGTAATCGACTTGGTCGATTTGATCGATGCTTCGATCAGTGATGTGATTGCTTGGATGCCTATTTGATTTGTGCTAATATGCAAGTGGAATTTGAGGCAAAGGTAAGTCCTCTTACTCATGTTGTACATAGGCAGCCCTAAGGTATATTAGTTTACTAATCGGGTCTTAGGAGGTAGAGCTTGCTGAGACGCGGTCTCAATGGTTATTGAATAACCATTTCAAGACCCTGATGAGGAGCCTGAGGAGGAGGAATTTGAAGAGGAGAACCCTAATGTGGAACCAGATGAGAAGGAAGAATTTGGAGAAGAAGATGACCATGAGGAGGATCCTGAGTATGACTCGGATGAGGACTGAGATCCCATCATGTTTTGTCAGACCTTGATTATATGTGGATAAGGGTTAGATCAAACTCCTGAGAATAGTATTGCATTATATACTATGAGGTTCTTGTATAAAAGAGTAGTTGTGAATTTCAGTATGAAAAAAATGGCCATACTTTTCTATCACATTGCTTTATTGTTTTGGGATTTATAACTGCTTCCGCATGTGCATATTAAAATGAAAAGGGTCGGTGATACTTCATGGGATATCGCTTTCAAAATTGACCAAAGGTAAGGGATGTGCGCGTGCCTGAGGATCGGGGCGTGACATAAACACAGGCTGTGCGCACCATGCAGTGCAAGGATCTTGCCACCTGTGACATTTCGATGCAATGGAGAGAGCAAAGAACCATAAAGACCTTCAATTTCTCCTAGCTGGGAAAAATCATATAGCTTGTAGCGAGCAAACGGATTATAGAAATCTAGCTTGCCGATTGAAAAAGAAATTGATCATCATAAGAAAATTATGGTATAGAGACAGCATGTGTCAAATAATTGAAAATCTGTTCTTAATTATTGCTCTTGTGAGCATAAAAACATACATGTCAAAGCTTAGAAGTGACTCAGGCTTCATATAACACAGCAGACTTTAATTCCACAGCTATGGTGCAGTTTCTTTCTTGAACTACCACTTCAACAAAACCCCCCACATTCTAAGACTAAGCTAAAATTACGAGAGAAGATAAATTTGATAATCACTACTCCAGTAGAGATCAGGAGGCAGATAAGATCTCCCCAGTTAGGTTGAAGGGTCTGTGAGTAGTCAAATGCATATGGGACTACTTAATGAATGTGCAATGGAATTGGCTTGTCACCTCTTTCATCTGGGCCTAATGTCCTCTCATCTGTCATCAGAAATAAAACAATTAGCTCTTTTAAGCACATATTAGATCAATACAAATGCCCAAATCGAACAAATCCACCTAAAGATGGAGGACAATTTGGAAGCAAGAACACTATTTCGTTGAGGGCTCTTTTCTTCTCTTAGCATCGGGATTCCCATTAAATCTTGATCACATTCAAAAGGGTTTGTATATGCATCCTAGTAACCATATGCATATACAGAGAGTATATCATGGAAGGTGCTCCTCATGGGTATCCACATGAACAATTTTGGTCCTCCGACTCATGGAAAAGAAAGATCCACATGATATTAAACAATGACTGGTACCCCAAAGTTTTCACAGATTCAGAGATTAGCCAAACACAAGAGGAACTCCTCACAACGAGATCATAGAAAATGGAAAAGTTCTTTAACGATCGAGACATTTTTAAGAATACATATATATTCTTCAAAAATCTTTTCCGCGAATTTGCAGCCAATTAAAAGTTAAATTTGTATAGAAGCTCAAGATATCATTGGAACTCCAATATTGACCGACCTTCTCCAATTCTGTGCCGTAAGAAAGTTGTGCTATATTCAAAACAGCAACCAGACCAGCAGGTTCTGCTTGGGACACTTGGAAAGAGGCTTCTTTTCCATGCACAATCATCAGCTTGCCAATCATGGACTGACTTTGGCTGGATACTTCTAGAAGCCTTGGACTCTCTCTTTGAATCCTCATGAGTTCTTTTCCTGCTACAAGAATAGAGAATCAGAAGCGAACCAACATTTATCGAGTAAAATTGATCAGCTAAATGGGAAAAACAAAAGACTCACCTCCCGGAGCTGGAAAAAGTTATGGGGAGAGTGCTAAACTCATTAAAAAAATAAAATTACATGGAGGGGCTTTCTGTTTATGACAATTTCAATGGTACATTGATTTCCAAAATTCTCTATCACTCTCCCCTGAAATATTGATTTGCTTTGGACGGCTTTTGATTGTGTGAATGCATATCTTTGACAACTTGCGTTAGAGTCCATAGCTACTTACGATTTGGCACATACAAGTAACTAAAAAAAAAAACCAGTATCACGACCATAATCCCATGATTTCTAGACAAGTGAAAACTCCCGTGGAAGATCTATGGCTATATATAATTGCAAGGGAAGCATGTAAAACGAGCAATTGGCTTTTGCTTCATGGAATTTTAATTACTTGACAAAATCTATAGCGGCATGGAAATCTCTCTAGATAATTTTGAAGAAAATATCCTGATTTTGTATTGAATATGGTGATTTGTTATCGAATATGGTGATTTTGTCGATTTATGAAATTACAATTTACATGGAAAGAAACCTACAATGAGATCAAATCCATTTACTTAGAGTAAATACATATATTTGACCAAAAGAGTAAATACATAGCAAATAAGTAGAGGACACCTAGAACATGGTACCGTAAGGGTGAGCCTTAGTGGAACGGTAAAAGGATACTCAATTGTGACCTAAAGTCATGGATTTGAGTCACAAAAATGACCTCTCTAGAAACTAGGGGTGTGGCAGCATACATTAACCCCTTCCTATGCCCACGTAGTCAAGCCAAGCCATTGATTAAAATATTTAAGCTCTCATGTATCATCAAACATGAACCCTTCCTAGTTGTTATTTAGCAACTGAAGCAGACTTAGGTTGTCAATTTGGATGAGAACGAGGTATTTCTATAGTTCAAATTCTAAAATTTTCTAAAATTTTAATGATTTGCCAAAAATATGAGGAACTCCTTGTTTATTAGAATGGTATCACAATGGACACAATGCAATATATATGATATTTTATACACAATGTCACAACTATCGTTTAAATATTATGTGTATAAATATAAATGGGATTTTGCCAAATAAAATATCTATGACTTGTGAGTCAGTTATTGCAAAAAGCCATTTTTTTTCACAAGCATATGTCTACAATCAAACAATGCTCTGATCAGCTGTAGAAAATTGAAGTTGGATGAGAGCAATATATGATATTCAGCAACATAGATGATTATTTTTTGGATCAAATCAGAGTCCTTGGTTGATGGAGAGACTCTCTTTTGGAACTTCCACATTTAAATTTAGAGCTTCATCCATCCGATCACCTTAAGTATTGATAGGAGCCTGTAGTGATGATTCTTCGTGTGCAGGTATTTCAGGAGGTAGACAAAAATCAAAATTTAAATAAACATTTCAAGTAAATTGACTATTTATGTATGAAAATGGGAGAATTTTGAGTCTCGATTAAGTGGTAACATCATTTGATCCCATGAATCTAGATCCTAATACATGTAGATACAGATGGTCTAATGAGAGCAAGAGTTAAGAAGAGCAAAGATCAGCCAAACTTTTAATTATATTTATTCTTATAGTGAAGCATATCCACACACAACTCTCAAGAGAAGAAAATTTTGTCCATTACTAATCGAGCGAAGATCAGGACGCAGATCAGATATTTATAATTGGCTTGAACACTCTGTCAGCTATCAAATGCACCTGGTACAACTTAATGAATGTACATTCTTTATTTGGAATATGCATGAGGTATGTCAAGAGGTTCAACTGATCAAAAGCAACTATGCAAGAATTTGTTTCATTCTGACTTTGCCAAATCATCTCTTTCATCATAGGCTATTGTCCTCTCATCTGCCATAAAAAAAATATAGCAACTAGCTTGTCCGCATATATTAGATCATATACAGATGCCCATATCGGACAAATCCACCTAAAGATGGAGCTCCATTCGGAAACAGGATCACTATTTCACTGAGGGCTCCTTTCTTTTCTTAGCATCAGCATTAATCTCACTAAAAGTGTATGCATATGCGTCTTGGCAAGCATAGGCATGTACAAAATGTATATCATGGAACGTTCTACGCATGGGTATACATATGCATAATTTTTGGTCCGACGACTTGATGATACATAAGAAGAGAGATGAAGCCATGCAACAACGACAATATATTAAGCAACTGAATAGACTGTAGCTATCTATCTGGATGACAACAAGGTACTTCTATTGGTCATATACCAAAGCTTTCAAAAATTTCAAAGATCAGCCAAAAACAAGAGGAACGCCTCATCTTGAGATCATGGGAAATGGAAAAGTTATTTTAACAACCAAGATTTATTTGAGAATGAACACGTCTGTCAGAATGGTATCACGTAAGTGGTGGACACAAAGCAATATATATGTGAAATTTTACACACAATGTCACTACCATCTTTCAAATGTTATGCGTACTGACATACACAGGATTTTGCTGGATAAAATATCTATTACTTGCAAGTCAGTTCTTGCAAAAAGCTATTACTTCACAAGCATAGGTCTACAATCAAAACATGCTCTGATCAGCTGTAGAAACTTGAAGCTGGATGAGAGCAACATATGATAATCAGCAACACACATGATTATTTTGTGAGATCACATCGGAGTTCTTGGTTGATGAAGAAACACTCTGTTTTAGAACTTCCACATTCAAATTTGGAGCTTCATCCATCTGATCATCTTACTAAGGATAGATGATAGGAGCCTGCAGTGATGATTCTTGGTTTGCAGGCATCTGAGGAGGTAGACAAAAGTCAAAATATGCAGGCAGATAATCCCATAGTGCACACGATGAATAGTTGCATTCAGAGTACAGATGACTATGAACACCAAAATAGAGCTCAAAAACACAAAAACATTCCACATAAAAAAAGTAATGTTCCATTTGTTTCATCTCTCCCAGAAACATATCACATGAAGGTATTATAAGTTATGAACGTGCCCAGTCACATAGAGGAGGTCTAGAATATTTCAATTGGAGTCCCGTGCTACAGCATCTGAACTTTGGTCCAACTTGCTTTGGCATCAAAATCTACTCAATGACCAACAATTAAGTCGAGAAGAACAGGGGAAAACAGAAGCTGCTTCTGCAAGCTTCTTTGCTGTCCTTCTCAGCAAGATTGTGAACATGGACCTGCAAATGTGAGATTGTGGTGAAAACCACAAACAACAATCTTCAAAGTTGAAACTCTTAATACTAAATTGAATAGATGTCAATTAGCTACAGCCAAGACTCAAAACCCAAAATTAAAGTTAAAACCCACAGCAAGAAACCTAGGCTTCTCCACCTAGGCATGTTGGGATCCATCAGATGATGATCTAAAATAATCTCAATGATATGGCTCCAATCATGTCAACCTCTGCATAGATATGTCACACGAAAACATCATACAAGCATTCATTACATGGTGAAGATGATTTCAATTGATTCCACACAAGGAGTTTTGCTTTATATTGAACTTGGAGTTCTCTTTTCCATTTCTTTGTTTCTCAATAAGTGATGAAGGGAGTTCTTAGAAGTTAACTGCTCAAGTACATCAAGAATGTAAAAAGAATAGATCAAAACTGAAAAAAGAACAATAAGAGCTACGCAAATTAGAGCAATCATTGAATAAAAGTAAAGTTTCTTCAAAAAAAAAAATTGTGATAAAAGTTCATGGGAACGTTGGAACTGCGAGGTTGACTCCAGGTCAGAGCCATCAAAAGGTTGTAATACATCCGAAATAGGAAATGGACCCGCATATTCTGCAATATTGGATCTTTTGATGAATACTGCAGACAACAAGGTATTCGACATCAAAAGACACCTCCCAAGATGCCTCAGTTAAATGGCTTAGCTGAGAGAATGAACATAACATTGGTTGAAAGGGTAAGATGCTTACTTTCACAGTCAAAGCTACCTGGATCCTTTTGGGGTGAGGCTTTAAGTACAGTTGTGCATATATTAAATCTTACTCCATGCGTTCATTTAGAGTTTGATGTTCCTAATAGAGTTTGGATAGGCAAAGAAGTTTCTTATGATTATTTGCGTGTATTTGGGTGCAAAGCATTTGTGCATGTTCCCAAAGATGAGAGGTCTAAACTTGATGTGAAAACACGACAATGCATATTTATTGGTTATGGACAGGATATGCTTGGCTACAAATTTTATGATTCACTTGAAAAGAAAATTGTAAGAAGCAGAGACGTGTTTATAGAAGATCAAACAATAGAGGACATTGAGAAATCGAAGATGATTTCAGCACCACAGGTTAGTGATAATCTGGTTGATTTAGATCCAGTTCCTCTTACAAATATTCCTACACAGGTTGATGAAGAGCAGCAGGAAGTCAATGTTCAAAATAACGCACATGTTCCTGAACATGTTGAAATAGATAATACTATTCTTGAACCAGAGGCTCAATTAGAAGTTCCACTAGATGTTCCAGTCCGGAGATCCTTTAGAGACCGACGACCTTCCACCAGATATTCTGAAGATGAGTATGTATTATTGACCGATGCAGGTGAACCAGAGTGTTATGCAGAAGCAATAGAAGATGAGTACAAAAGCAATTGGTTCGATGTTATGCAAGATGAGATGCAGTCACTTTATGATAATCATACTTTTGAATTGGTGAAGTTACCTAAAAGTAAAAGAGCTTTGAAGAACAAGTTGGTATATAGGTTGAAGCAAGATGAACATACTGCACAACCACGGTTCAAAGCTAGATTGGTTGTTAAGGGATTCGGTCAAAGAAAGGGTATTGATTTTGATGATATATTTTCTCCGGTAGTGAAAATGTCTTCTATCCGTGTGGTACTAGGCTTGGCAGCTAGCCTAGATTTAGAAATTGAGCAAATGGATGTTAAAAAGGCCTTCTTACATGGTGACTTGGAGGAAGAGATATACATGGAACAACCTGAGGGTTTCAAAGTGAAAGGGAAAGAGGACTATGTGTGCAAATTGAAGAAAAGTCTCTATGGCCTAAAACAAGCACCGAGACAGTGGTATAAGAAATTTGCGTCGCTTATGACGAACAGGACTATAAGAAGACTTCCTCGGATAACTGTGTGTTTGTCCAAAAAATTTCTGATGATGACTTTATTATTCTCTTGCTTTATGTTGATGATATGTTGATTGTTGGCAGGAATGCTTCAAGAATTGAGTTATTGAAGAAACAGTTGAGCAAGTCTTTTGCCATGAAAGACTTGGGCTCGGCGAAGCAGATTCTTGGCATTAGAATTACTCGAGATAGAGATGCTAAGAAGTTATTTTTGTCGCAAGAGAAATATATCGAGAAGATCCTTCAGAAATTTTACATGGACAAGGCTAAAGTGGTTAGTACTCCTCTTGCTGCCCACTTTAAGTTAAATATGATGCAAAGTCCTACGACTGATAAAGAGAAGAAAGATATGGAAAGTATTCTGTATGCTTCAGTTGTAGGAAGCTTAATGTATGCGATGGTATGTACACGCCCAGACTTGGCGCATGCAGTTGGCGTTGTTAGTCGCTATTTGTCAAATCCAGGTAGAGAGCACTAGAATGCATTGAAGTGGATTATGAGGTATCTTCAGGGAACTTCAAATTTGAAACTCAGTTTTGGGACCGGGAAACTTGAGTTAGTTGGATACATAGATTCTGACTTGGCAGGAGATATTGATACTCGTAAATCTACTTTTAATTATTTGATTTCTTTTGCGGGTGGAGCTGTGTCATGGAAGTCAAGATTGCAAAAGTGTGTTGCACTTTCTACAACCGAAGCTGAATTTATTGCAGTGACTGAAGCTAGTAAAGAGATGCTATGGATGAAGAAGTTCTTAGAAGAACTTGGGTTCAAGCAAAAGATGTATGTGCTATTTTGTGATAATCAAAGCGCAATTCATCTTGGTAAGAATTCATCTTTTCATTCTAGATCGAAACATATTGATGTTAGATATCATTGGATAAGGGATGTTCTAGATGAAAAGTTGTTGGAACTTGAGAAAATTCATACGGATCATAATGGCTCCGATATGATGACGAATACTCTACCAAGAGAGAAGCTTGAATATTGCCGTTTGATAGCAGGGATGGTGAATCCCTCCACATTGTCGTGAGGGGGAGATTTGTTAGCTGGGTTCACTCCTATGTGGAGGAAGCCCAATGAGTTGCAAGCTCAAAAAGGGCTTGAGCCCATATAATAAGTTATATGAGGAAATATGGTTTCTCACTATCTATATAAAGATGTAGCAGTAGAAAAGGAAATAGTAACAAGAGAAAAAGAGAAAGCAGAAAATCTGGGGTTTGGGGTAATATCTGATTTACATCAAGCTGGCGTTGGAGGTCAATTCGTGGTCCGATTGAGCTGAAATTTTGTCAGCATGTTCGTGGCACAATTTTATCGAATCTGAAAGGTTTGATTTTCGTTTGAAGCTCCATAGATCAGGTTTTTCGTGGATTGATCAAAACCTGCGTTTTTGGTCAGATTTATCCTTGATCTCTTGTGAAGTTCATGTGTATTGCCAAGAATCATTTTCTTGAGGTGTTTACTGCTATGTACCTCCAATATTTGCTAGAGAAGAACAATTTTATTGATAGTGAAGATTTTCAGGTGGACTCCGGTCCCGTGGTTTTTTATCTCCTCACATCGAGGAGGTTTTCCACGTAAAAAATCATCTTGTGTTCGCGTGCTTGGTATTTATTTTACTCTACTATATCAATTCCTATTAGGTTTACACAAGAGGGGAGATTATTTTATTCCGCTGCATTGATTCGATATTGTTCGAATTATTACCGTTCTCCCATCAACATCAACTAGTTTCTCAGATAGTGAAGTGCACATAATATCCATGAATATGCTCATCGTAATGCAATAAAGACAAACAAATCTGCAAATGCAGAAAGGGAAATGAAAATAGAAGAGCTAAGTAACAGAGATTGTGTACCTCAAACTTGAATGCAGTAGACTGTTACATGCCAAATGACAGAAGCCAAATCAGACAATGAAAACTCCGAGCACTAATGTAGGATAAAATGAAATTACTTCTTGAGAGATGAAGTATATAAATAGAACCTGAGATTATTAAGTGTGTTTCCTTTTAAGTTTCTCTCTTTAATAAATTGAGAGGGAAAAAACAGCCATAGATAACTCACCATTTTCTTGTGTAATGAGCAAATGGATAGCATCTTGTTGTCATCCCATGCCTTCACTGCCGTCCATTCAGCTCACTTGTTGAAAAAAGACATTGTGATCATAGTCCATTGATTGTTCAAGGACTCTCCTAGTTGATCGATCTTACCCTCAAATGATAATGTGAGGCACTCCTCGATGTGTCCTGTTATCGGGAAGTAATAGACTGAGTATTTAGTCCTCAGAGACCGAAGAGAATAAGAGTAATTATTAATCTTACTTACTCTTCATATTGCTCCACGTGACATTCCCCTCCTCCTTCAATTTGGAGAAAGCATATATGAAAGTAGCGCATGGGAAAGTAATCAGTCGAATCAAGAACATTCCATTAAAAACACTTTGAGCCTAATGTCATCATCTGTGACAAGCCAATTTATCGGGAAAAATAGTCACTTTTTCAACCATTCTCTCGAAATGCATATCACAATGTACATGCTGCATATTAACATGGTGGCAATAATGTCCTACAACCAAATAGCATTACCATTTAGAGCTTGCACATGAGAATCTTTGCACAATCCAACCTCGCATTCTCGTCCCTTAATCTATTTTCATGCTATATATCATCATCAAATCAGATAAAATCCTCTATGATTCTTTAATTAACAAAGAATACTGACAACTTTCAGGCACATTACAAATAATTCTTCATAAAATTCAGTTTAGTCTCATCAGTAAATAGAAGAGAGGAAAATATACTTCCTATAAAAATGAACCGAAAATAAGAAAGGGTAGTGTAACAACTAACATTATTTCGATAAGAATAGAAAGTCTTGTATCTTCAAGACAACGTTCAGTATTTGTATTTTCTATAAATAACAACTTTATTCTTGATCAATCGATGCTCTTGAAAAGAACTTTTTCAGTCTCTTGCTTCGCTTCCTTATTCCTTTATTAAAAGGAAGCATCCGAATGTCTAGTTGCTCTGTCAAGTCAGACTGCATTCCTGGAGAAAAAGGCGCTGCATCTCCATATGAATATTATGATTTTTACTCATTCTTATCAACTGCTTTTGAAATATATCCCGGATTTATAACATCTATAACATCTATGTATTAGACCTCTCACATGGTCAATTCTGTCTAAGAAGATGCATCTTAGTGAGGAAACTTGTCCACGGATAGTAAGAAGGGTTCCAATTCTAGTTTTCTTATCTTTGACTGCATGACTTGTGCTCTCTAGATCAGTGGAAGGACCTTTTGAAACTTTGAATCTTTTTGGCCTACTCGTTTCTCGACACAGTTTTTCCTCCAAAAGTTATTTGTTCAACATGCTTGCTAGTGGTTTAAGAAATGGCTTGCACTTAAAAAAAGCAGCTTTGTGGAAATATATCATCTGTTATGGTTGTTACATGTATAATCTGGTTGAAAAGGAAATAGAAACCAAAAGAAGCACCCACATTTTATAGATCATGTTCATCTTTTGCCCTGTTTTGATTGCAAGTCCATTAGCTGTCCTTACACCCTCTTCCCACCATGTAGGCTTATTGAAGCCAAAGATGTTATGTAAATAAGCTGGTGAAGATTATGTGCTTAGCAGTTCTCGCTTAGCTGTTGTGGATGTATCTAACTTTTTAAAGGATTGCCTTTTTGTAATATCTCTGGAGTTAGAGTTGTCTCTTGTACTTTCTCAATTAGCCTCTTTCTGGTATTCTTTTCAAACATTACCCTTGTTGTTAATTCATAGCATTCTTTTCTCTATCCAACCTTTGTCATGTCTAAATCTCTTTGTCGGAATTGGATTTTCATAAAGCCTCTGCAATCTCCCTCTGCTTCCTTTTGTCTGCATAATAGTGCCACTTTAGACTCTAATAACAATCATAAAACTAATGGCCTGGCAAAGGGAAATACAGCTAAGATTTTTCTTCCTCTGAACTTGCCAGTCAATATTCTTTGCCTTGAAATTGCCTTCCCGTTGTCTTCGTAGTTTAAAACCTTTGGTTTTATCCATTACTTCAGGTGTATAAGGGCAATCTGCAGAACCATAATAGCATCGCCAGCAAGTCGGCAAAAAGAGGAAAGAGGGTATTACACATGCTTATATGTGTGTTCTAATGCATGTGAGTGTCTATAGCAACTAATCTCGTGAGGCCTTTCTTTCTCTCTTACAGCATACAGGTGCTCCTTAGTACCCTAACAATTATAAAGCCTATGGAGAGGGAAAAGGAGAGAAGGTAAAGCTTTTTTTTTTTTTTTTTAATATCTATGAGCTTTTTCAAATTTAGCACACCATGTTGTAGGTCCTGTAGGTGTCTTTGTTATAGCTGATATAATCAACTAAAAACAGAAACTTCTCTCTTACACTGAGAGAGAAGGAATGAAGCAGAACATTGAACTTCATACATTGTTAAAAAAAAAAACTGTCAAGTACAAGCTAAATAAGAACCTGTTTTGAAACCGCACACAAATGTGCAAAACATAACTGCACACAAACGTGCAAAACATAACCGCACACAAACATCTTATTCCACTTCCTTAAAAATAGCTAACAAACCAATCACATAATAAATAAACTTGACTGAATAAAAAACAAAACAAAGAAAAAACGATAGAACATCAGCAGCACTGAGACACATCTCCAACAAACTCCTCCTTGGATTAGTTGCTGCTGCAAACTCCTATTTTCTCTCTTAACAGCTCAAATCTTCCAGCCTGAAGTGGCTTTGTGAACATGTCTGCAAGCTGATCTTCAAATCTGCAATAGACCAACTTAACTTCACCACTTTGTTGCACCTCACGCAGAAAGAAAAATTTGACTTTGAAATGCTTAGTTTTGCCATAGAAAACTGGATTATGTGATATTGCTAAAGCAGCCTAATTGTCCACATTAACTTCAATGCAATCACTAGAATTCAACCACAAATTCTTCATTATCTTCTTCAGCCACAAAGCTTGATTTGCAGTTGTAGTAGCTACTATAAACTCAGCCTCTGCAGTGAACTAAGCTACAATCTCCTGCTTTTTGGAACACTAGGAGAAACAAGCGGAACCAAGAGTAAAGCAGTACCTAGACGTACTTTTCATGTCATCCACTGAGCCAGCCAGTCACTATCAGAAAAGCCTTGCAACTTAAACTTCTGACCTTTCTTAAACTTCACACCAAAGAACAATGTTCCTTTAGGTATCTCAAGACTCTTTTTGCAGCAACCAAATGTAACTAACTAGAACTACTCATAAACCTGGATAGAACACTCACGGCAAATAGAATATCTGATCTGGTTGCTGTAAGATACATGAGACATCCAATCAAACTTCTATATATAGAAGCATCTACTGCATCTGTTCCATCCTTCTTCTTGCAGCTTCTCCTCATTAGCCATAGGAGTGCTTACACTTAGACAATCTTCCATCTGAAACTTCTTCAGAATTTCCTTCATGTATTTTTTCTGGCAGATGAAGATCTCATGTGAAGCTTGTTTGACTTCTAGACCCAAAAAATAAGCCATCTTTCCCAAGTCTAACATCTCAAAACCTGCAAACAGACCTTACTTCACCCTCTCTATCAGTTCCACATCATTCCCTGTCACCAATAAATCATCTACATAGAGTGAAAAAATTATAACACCGTGATTCACCCTCTTGACATAAAGAGTGAACTCACTCAAGCTTCTTACAAAGCCAAAATCCTGCAAATATCGGTCTATCTTCCCATACCAAGCTCTTGAGCCGCTTCACCCATATAGTGCTTTCCTCAATTTGTATACCTTCTCTTCTTGCTATTTGATACTGAAGCCTTCAGGTTGTTCAACAAAAATCTCCTCCTCAAGCTCTCCATTCAGAAATGCAGACTTGACATCTAACTGAAATATAGGCCACTCCTTCTCTCCTGCAACAATTAATAGTAGCCTGATTGTATCAAGCCTTGCAACAGGAGCAAATGTTTCAGAATAGTCTACTCCCAATCTTTGAGCATAGCCTTTCACAACCAGTTTGGCTTTGTGTTTATTAACAGAACCATCAAGATTAAGTTTTGTTCTGAACACCCACTTAACTCCAATCACATTCTTATCAGACGGTCCATCAACAAGCTCCCATATGTGGTTTTTTCTGAATCATTGCAAACTCCTCCTACATTGCTGCAATCCACCTCTGATCCTCCTTAGCTTCCACAAAGTTAGATGATTCAAGAACTGCCACATTGCTTCTTTCATAGATTTCAGCAAGTGACCTCGTGCCTCTTACCAGAGGATCATCAATACTATCTTCCAATCCATCCACAACTTCATCAACCTCTACAATTGTTGCAGGTTGTTGTTTTGCATATTGATGTTGTCCCGCATTCTGTTCTTCCATCCAATTCCACTCATCTTCTTCTAGAAAAACATCTCTACTCATAGTCACATTTCCTGTCATAGGATGAAAAATCTTGTAAGCCTTTAATTGGAGACTATACCCAATTAAGATTCCAAGCTCAGCTCTTTGATCCAGCTTGTCCCTCTTGACCTGAGGAACATGAGCATAACGCAAACACCCAAAAATCTTCAAATTCTTCATATAAGGTTTAACACCATACCAGACTTCAAAATGTGTTGACCTCTCTAAGGCCTTTGCAGGCAATATGTTCAACAGGAACACTGCAGTATTAGCTGCCTTAGCCCAGAACTTCTTAGGTAACTTCTTCTCCTGCATCATACATCTAGCCATCTCTATAATGCTTCTGTTTTTCCTCTCACTGACCCCATTATGTTAAGGTGAATAGGGAGCAGTGAACTGCTGCACAATGCATGCTTGCTCACAGTTCAACTTAAAATTGTGAGCAGTATACTCAGAACCATTATCAAACTGAGCATTTTAATTTTCTTCCCACTATGATTCTCAACTAAGGCTTTGAACTTCACAAACACATCAACAACTTCAAACTTGGCTCGCAAAAAATAAATCCAACTCATCCTAGTCATGTCATCAGTGAAAGTAATGAAATACCTGCTACCATTGAGAGATGACTCAGACATAGGTCCACATAAATCTGTGTGGACTAATTGCAACTTCTCACATGCTCTTCAGCCTCCTCCTTTGAAAGGAAATCTGGCTTGCGTGCACTGTGGAAATTCCTCCTCCAAACTTGGCAAGTCATCTGCCAAGCTATTCCTCTGCATAAACAACATGTTCTTCTTGTGAACATGCCCAAGCCTTTTATTACATAGCTCTGCATTTTCTTATTTGCACTTTAAAGCCATTTGTTGCATCTCTTGTGGCTTGAACATGAAACTCTTGTCCCTCATTGACATTCTCAGCACTTCTTTGCTATCTACATTATCAATAAGACATTCATTCCCTTCAAACTTCACCTTATAGCCCTTCTCAACTAATTGACCAACACTCAATAGATTCTGGTCAATTTTTGGCACAAAGAGAACATCACTAATCAACTTCACCTCCTAATTTCCTTCAATAGCAACTATACCCTTCCCTTGCACTTCAATATACTGTCCATTGCCAATTCTGACTTTGGACCTGTTTGACCTATCTAGACTCCTAAACAGCTTCAAATTGCCAGTCATATGATTGGTACAACCACTATCCACCAGCCATACATCATTCTCAACAGAAGAGCCAGAATAGGAAGCTACAAACAAGTGTTCTTCCTTAGTCTCATTTACTACTACATGTGCTTCTCCTGCTTGCAGGTAATTTTTCTCTTTGCAGATTGCTTCCATGTGACCAAACTTGTGACATCTTCTGCACTTAGCATCAGGCTTCCTCCAACATCTAAAGGACTGATGATTAGTTCCACCACAGTATTTATAAGGCTTCTTGTTCTTCTTCCATTTGCCAGATGTTGACACCTAAATTTTGATTAATCATTTAATAATTAATTGCATGAAAATTTAGGGATTAATCTTTAACCCCTAAGAAAAAATAGTACTAAAATTGCATTTTCATGTAGTCGCATTTACATCGATACTAAAAGGCAACCAAATTAGCGGCTCGCAGGCGATTACATTCACAAAAGGTGGTCTCTTTCTTGCTGATCTGAAAATACACAATGAAAGAAAGAAGAAAGAAGAGTTCTTCACGTCCATTGTCTCTTCCTCATTTAATGCATGCACATGCGTGGATAAAATTCGGCAGACGTAAAAACTCTAGAGAAGCCGCAAGCGTGAAGAAAGCAAATAAAAATTCTCCGCTACACACGCGAGAATTCTGGAGAAAGTCTCGCAAGAACATGGGCTCACCATTTTATAATATTATAGTGAGTTGTTGCAAGGAATTCTCTCCTTTTCCTAGAGAGCAAATCAAGAAAGAAGTAAAGAGAGCAAATCAAGAAAGAAGTTCCCACACCTCCATTGTCTCTAGCTCATTAATGCATGCACATGCATGCGCAAGAATTCCGCGGACGTGAGGAGCCTCGAAGAAGCAAAGAAGAGTGTCGAGAGAAAGAGAGCTAAAAAATATTCATTGGGAAGGGGCTCCTCCTTCGGACAAGAAAAGAAGATGTCGGGGAAGATATTAAAAAATGAAGGGAGAGTTTGTCGAAGAAAAGAAGATTAAAAAAAGGGCAAAGGGCAACGTTCAGCTTAAATTCTGGAAAAGTTACGGCTACATCTTGTCACAATACTTTTGTTGGCTATCTTCAAGAGGCAATGGACGGCCTATAAATAAGACCACAAGAAGCCGCGTCCAAGAGGGGGGAGGGGGAAAAAAAATTTCACTGAACCCATAGAGAGACACACGAGTGAAGAAAAAAAGGGAAGAAAGAACAGATACTGTTCTTCTTCTTGGCGAGGCTTCTGCCGTCGACCCCTGCTGCCCGCGCTCGTACCGCCGCGCCTCCACCTCCGCCGCACGCTGCCCCGCCTGCTGTGCGCACCAACCCACAGTGACTCGACACCGCTCCTCCGCCACCACTGCTGCACTGCGACGCGGACCAGGCCGAGCCACCTCACGCCCGAGCGACTCTACCGCTACTTACGCTCCGTCCGTGACCTGTAGCAGTTGAGCCCCCATTCGTCGTCTCCGAGCGCGCCACCGTCTCCGCCCGCCACCGCTGCTTCTGCAAGCAGCACCTCCCCGCGAGCATCAGCAGCTCGCCACCACCGCCGCTGCGAAGCCTACCGTGACACGCAACCCAGCCCCGTCGCCCTCTGGGTCTGCTCCCGTGTCTCCGCTTAGTCGTGCATCCATCGACCCCGCTGCCCGATGATGGTCACCCTCGACGCCCGCGCCGTCGCCCACCGCCTCTGCTAGAGCTAGCACCGACGACGCTCCTCTCCGCTCGTTCGACGGCGACGTCTCTGCTCCGCCTCTGCCGTCGCCGATCCGCAGCCCTGTGGCCCCGAACGTGAGCTGCCGCTCCTCCCTCCGCGCCGCTGTCCCTCGCTGCGACCCGACGCCACCGCTGCCCACCACGCCAGCAGCACCGTCCCGGACACCCGCAACCAGCAGCCACCTCGCCCTGCGCGCCACCGTCACGACTCCCGCACCCACCGCCCCGCGCCTACACCTCCCGTTGACGCCGTGAGCACCCTCCAACCCACACCCACGCCACGCCTCGACCGCCCGCACCAAGCAACCCCCGAAGGCTCCCCGCATCGACCCACGCTGCCCACGCTCGCACCACCGCGTCTCCACCTCCGCCGCGCGACGCCCCGCTGCAAAGTGCGCACCGACCCGCGACGCCGGGACCGGAGGCCAAGCTACTACAACCCGCACCTCTCGCTCACCCGTAGCAGCGCCTTGCCCATCGCCGCGCCCGTCGCCGCGCCACGCCCATCGCTGCGCCCGTCGCTGCACTTCGCCCGGCGTCGGTGTCTCCTTCCAGCGAGCTCCGAGCGTGCCACCGTCTCGCCCGAACACCAGCAGCCCGTGAAGCCACCGTCTCGCCGCGCCGCAACTCCGTCCGATGCCGTGAGCACCCTCCTCCGAGCGTCGGCCTCCCCCTCATGCTTGTGACCGATCCCAAACGACAAAGATCACCGTGCCCCGCCGCTGTCCTCCGTGCCAGCCGCCCGCTGCGGCCGTCACGCGGTGGCCTGCCTTGCTTTACATCACCGTGACGCCACGCCACGGTTCGCGCCTCCGCCAGCTTCCGCCACTGCTCGCGCGCCAGCAACTCGCGAGACCCGACGCCCCGCTCGCTCATCACCACAAAGAGCTTCACTCGGAGTCGGCCTCGCACCAGAACCGCACGCGACTCCTGCTCCTCCCTCGCCGCGTGTTCGCTGCCCCTTTGCCGGAGCTCCTCCGACGACCGTGTCCACCGCCCATTGTTGCCCGTCGCAACAGCAGCCACCCCGGCCGTGAGCTGAGTCCCTGTCGTGGTCCGTAAAGCACCACTTGTTGAGGCAAATTTGGAAGAAGTCCAAATTAGGTAAGTTTATTTTATTCTATTAGGTAGATCTATTTTATTTTATGTTAGTTTATCTTTAATATTTCGTTTGTTATGTTATGTTATTTTAATATTTCTTTTTTTTGAAATATTTCTTGATGCATGCTTGAAAATCCCCGACGTATCACCTAATTCGCAACCGCACATTGATTTTTTTTATTCCATCTATAAGGCTTTAGATGGAATAATTAATCACGCGGGAATAAAATTGATATTTTGGTCTTTAAGGCTTAAGATCAATTTATTGATTTTATTAGCGAAACAACCATGGAGGATTTGGTATCTTTTAATTGTTTTGTTTATCTCAAAAAATACAAAAAAAAAAAAAAAATTGCATTTACATATCATGTAGATTAGAATTGATTTTCCTAAATAAAATTGCATGATGAAAAAGTTAGTTTTTAAATGCATGTTTAGATGATATCTAGGTTAGATAATATCTTTTGAAATAAAATTGCATGATGAGATAATTTCCTAAGTTAAGATAGGACTTAGATTAGTCTAATCCTAACTTAAAATAGATAATGTCTCGCTTTAGTTAGATTTTTATTTTTAGTAATTTTAATTACGAATTTTCATTAAAAAAAAATCATGCGCATGTCATGTAGAATTAGGTTCATGAAATGCACGTCACTTAGTAATTATCGCTAGGTTCATTTAATTAGAAATTGCTCGGCATTAGAATCATGTTATTTGGTTAATTTAGATTGCATATTTAATTGTTGCATTTATTTCATAATACCAAAAATTAGAATTAACTTTATTCTCCAGAATTATTGCATGTTCATTAAGAAAACACAAAAATATATATATATATATATATATATATATATATATATATATATATTTTTTTTACCCATGTCATGTAGTTTAGAACACATTGTCATGCCATTCCATGTTAGATTAGTAGCATGCATAGCATATTACATTATTCTCATTAAATAAGTAAAAACCAAAAAAAGGAAATTGCTTGTCAATTAGAAATCATATCTAGGTCTGTTGATGTGAATTCGATGTAACATTACAGATGCTTTCGTTGCTATGAGGTAAGTCCTGCAATTTATTCATAGCTTTCTTGGGTGTTAAATTGGTGGTTTGCGCACCCGCATGATCACCTCACATGTAATAGAAATAAATTAAAATCAATTCAAGCTGCCTGCAACAAAAACATTTTTGAAAATAAAAAGAATGGTACCGAAAGGGCATTAGAGAAATCTAGTGTAACCAAGTCCCGAACTCACAATCTCGGTTCGTAGGAGTGAAGTAATTATCCCATTACTTTACTTGGGTTTCTAATCTACCCACCAAAAATAGATTAGTGGCGACTCCTAATTGAAAATTAATTACATGTTAAGAACTTGAACCCAAGTTGCGAATTGGTATGGGCTTGGGAGAGCCCAAGTTAAGTCTAGGCTTAACAATCCATTAACCTAAACCGTAGGTGGTGCTTCCTGAAATTTAGGTCGCGACACCAGGACCCACCAGAATTTCCTTCTTTTGCTACAAACTTAGAGTCACCGGCATTTCCTTTGGACTGATTCCATTTCTTCCCTTTGCCTCCATCATTGGACTTCACTCTAGCTTGCAGCGCACCCTCTACAGGCTCTTCTCTTCTCATTTATGTCAGCTAAGTCTCTTGTATTTTCTAGAGAAGCTATGGTGGCTTCAAACTTCTCTGGAAGAGACACAAAGATCTTCTGAACCAGCCTTTCATCCTTCAAGTCAATCCCTAAGACTCTGATTTTTTCAGCTATCTCAATCAGCCTATCAGAATATTCCTTCACTGACTCTGAATCCTTCATCTGCTGTCTCTCAAACTCCCCCAAGAGATTCAATACCTTCATGCTCCTTATCTTCTCATCTCCCTCATATTCATCCTTCAAGAAATCTCATATTGCCTTTGTAGAATCACATCTCACGATCCTTGTGAAAATAAGGGGTGAGACAGCAGCATATAGGCAAGACTTTGCATTGGCCTTCCTTGTGATTCTCTCTTTATGGTACTTTATCTAATTCAAGGTCGGATTATTTGAAAGTGGAGCAACTTCATAATCATTCTCCACAGCCTCCCATAGATCATGACCCTCCAAGAATGCTGTCATCTTGACAGCCCAAGCTTGATAATTTCCCCCAGTAAAGACCAGAGCAACCATTGCAGAGAATCCACTCCATCCTGCCTCCATCAGCCTTTTTTCTTTGCAGATTGGAAGCAATCTTCACTCACTTACCCTCACTTCACAGTCCCTTAAGATCCCACAGAGGCTCTGGTACCACTATTATAGCTGATATAATCAACTAAAAACATAAACTTCTCCGTTACACTGAGAGAGAAGGAATGAAGCAGAACATTGAACTTCATACATTGTTAATAAAAAACTGTCAAGTACAAGCTAAATAAGAACCTGTTTTGAAACCACACACAAACGTGCAAAACATAACTACACACAAACGTGCAAAACATAACCACTCACAAACTTCTTGTTCCACTTCCTAAAAAAATAGCTAACAAACCAACCGCATAATAAATAAACTTGACTGAATAAAAAAAACAAAGAAAAAATGACCTTATACTTGTCTGTTTTTTGTTATTGTGACACATCTCCAACAGTCTTGTGTTCACCCCAACCACAGAAGCCCAGTGGCTTTGTTTGCCGTCTCTGCATGTCCTTATACTTGTCTGTTTTTTGTTATTGTTCCGTCAACTTTCTATCAGAACAAGAAAACTGATTCTTGACTCTTTTAAGTCACTAATACCAAACCATGGGAAAGGGAAAATAGGGTACACAGATACCTCTCAATGTTCTTGTCGTTTCTGCCAACTCACTAAATTTGGAGATAGCGAAAAGTGAAGTTCATTCTTTTCAATTCATTTTACAATGTGTTCCAGATTGTGAAGGCTGAGTCAAGAACAAACCAAAACAAAGCAATTCAAGGAAAGGAGGAAAGAAGGTAATACTAATACTTGATATATTTTTGTTTGAGATTTCTCAAGTACTTTTCCTCTTTAGGTTGAAACCTGTTTACGCATTACCTTTGATTCTATGCCTTTCTACATTTCCTGGGTAGTTCCAGATAGATAGGGCTGACAGGCAGCATCATCAAACTAGAAAGAGCATCTCAGTGAGAGAGGAAAGAAGGTATCACATTTTATAGTCATAATTGTTTGTATAGCCCCATGACATGAGTAGTTTAAGTTTGATGCTGTTTTTGCTCTTCACAGCTGTGTAGGTGATTGCAACTGCTACTCATTGGTATGACTCTCTTCTTCTGATTCTAAGGAATGTCTGGAAACTTAGCAGCAATTAGTAAGAAGCATGTAGAAAGCAACAAACAGTATAGAAAGGCACAGAATGTCCAACGGATGTACCACATATGAGTAGGAAGAGTACCACAAATAATGTGTAGAAATTATCAGCTTGCGAACCAAAAGAAATTGGAGAATATACATGAAATTCTCAAAATAATTAAATTGAAACATATAAACTTTTTTGCTTAAGAGTAAAAAATAGAAATTGGAATTAGTAATCATAATCATTTTTATGAGCAGATGATGGACAAGGTAAGAAAACGTGGAGCGACTAGTTGACAATATTGATTGCAATCCCAAACAAGCTGGAAAATAGAAGAAAATGAAGAATACACTAGTTAGGAGTGAAAATATGTAATTTACAAGTGTAGAGGTCAAATTATAACTGAATTTCATCATCAGTTGGTTGATTAAATTGTTTAACTTGTGAATATTGCTGCAAGTTAATATCAGGAGTATTGAATTTATTATCTAGAGCTCCTTTGTGATTTCGTGTATCGCTATTAAGATATGGTGAAAAGAAAAGGGATGGCTATGGGTGGTTGTTGATGTAAACCTGGACAATTGGGTGTGTTACAAAATCACGCGCCTATTGCCACAGCTGTAGCTATAGGTATTTTGAGAATTCCTTAGGATCTTATTACACCTCTTTATTGGCTGTTCTCTTTTCTTTTGCTTGACTTTCCAGATTCCACGTTTGGCTGCCAAATATGCTGAGGATTTTGATTTCGTGGCAATGAACAATAAAATTTAACAAGGACGAAGTGTGGGGTGAGCTTGGCAATCCTAGCAAAGCTCACCTAAAGACAAAAGCAGATGCTAGTGATCCTCCTACTGAAGATGCTGAGGATGTAGATGCTGTTGGAGGTTTGTTTGTAAAAATAAACTAAGTGCTTTTTCCATGTCCCACATAGGAAAAGTGGGAGAAAGTTGGCCAATTAATAAGTGTGGAATTTCTTTTGTGTAGCTAAAGGAATGATTGGGTGGAGCTAGACCCCATCATACCCGCGATTTAATTAGCATGTTATTAATTTTGATTTATTCAAAGGTTACTTTTTGTTTATGAGAATTTTCGGAAATAAAATATAAAAATGAAAATTAGAAATTTTATTTATTTAAAAAATTATTATTCCGAATTTTGTTTGTTCTTTTCAAGACAACCTTTGGAAAAATTACTTAATCAATTTGCAACTTTTCCCGAAGGATGCAATTATTCGGTTTTCGACTTCTTCCAAAAGGACGCATTTGTTAATCCAAAAAAATTTCGAAAGGACGTGTTTGTTCAATTTTTTGGAATTTTTTTTTTTTTTTACGAAGAGTTGCATGTAAGACAGTTTTATATATATACTTGTCGTTTTCGAAAGAAACAATGTGATCATTTTCCGAACCTTCGTTTAGAAAAATTGCAGCCAATTTTTTGATTATTTCCTAGAGTGACCTTGGAGAAATACTAGAAGTGCTATCTAGTATTCTTATTTGAGACTTTGTTGTATCCTTGAGGATTTTTGCCGGTGACCATTAACAACTTTGTGGGGCAAATAAATCCTTAAAGAAAGTGATATCACGCCTCAAAGTCCGACTTGAGTACTCTGAATATCCGTCTTCATTGTTCTATCCAGTTCAAAGCCATATTTTAACAACAGATGCTGCAATGAAATCGGATACGAAGGTGAGTCATTGTGAGCTTAAAGAGTCGATGGTTCTCTTCCGTCCTTTCTTTTGAGGTGGTGATGTCTTTTCCGTTTTGGATGGTAGCCTGGTTATGTGAAGGATTACTTTTTCGACTCACTTTCGACCGGTCTACTTGGGCCATGGAAGCCGAAAATATTTGAACAAAGGAAGTTGGATATGGAGGTATCAATTCATGATTCTTCTAAAGATTTCCAATGTTTGCTTTTTGTTATTCTCTAACATTTTCTTGGTTATTACCAAGTGCACCAAAGGAGTCACGGTAGCCGAACGTCGAGGCTTGGTGGCAATCCAAAGGTCTATTCTGACGGAAGAGAAAACGGTAATGCAAGGAGAGGCCAGGCGCATCCTACTTGGAGTCATGTCACATAGAAAACTTGACAGGATGCTTATAAATACTGTACACATACATTTAGAGCTCTGTACAGGTGATTATTCTTTTCCCTTATTTTGGGGGAATAGAGCGAAGTCTTAAGATAGTGATTGTTAAAAATACAACTTTGGTGAGAGCCCCCACCACCCCCCCCCCCCCAAAAAAAAAAAAAACCCTTTGCCAGACTTTAAATCTCATTGCGTGATTGTCAATGGTTCTTAAGACTAGCACAACTTACCAGCAAATTGGAAGTTAATCGGGCATTATATCGAATTTTAAAAAGACCCTTGGGATTTCTAGAATGCAATGTCAGTCTGTAAAACCCGAACTTATTTTGAGATGGTTAGCATGAGAAAATGTAGCTAGGGAGAGGTAACCAGGTTCTGGTCGAAGGAGAATTGTGAGTGAGTTGTGTCCGCCAGGAACTTCGGTGTGTATATGGTGTCGGGGTTAAATTATTAATATGAGATTAACCAATGGCCACAGCCACTGGCATACCTTACTAACTTAGTCTATGTTATGAACCGTTCTGAGAAATATTTGCCATCTGATTTGAGGGCATCATAAATTTTCAGCTTTGCATGTTATTGAGTAGTCCGTGAGCTGCCGCCAATATAGGCTAAAGCCTTCTTTTGGTTGATAAAAAAGCGCCGTTTAGCTTAACTACGAAGCAAATAAATCTTCAGAATTTTCTCGCACATAATGGTGCAACAATAGACTGTTATATTGGCCCCCTCTGAGACATCAAATGGGGAAGAATCATGCGCAGCAGATATCACTACAGCGTCATGTCCAGGAAGCATAGTCGAATGGAATAAAATGCAAAAAAGTTCTGCTAGTCCATCCATTGGTGAGAAAAGCGTAACTTCCGACAGCGAAGTACTTTGCACTTTACACATGGCTAAGAAACAACAAATTAAAAGTAAATTTGAACTTGATCTGCAGACTCTCAGAAGGATCTGCCACACAGATGCAATGCCAGAGAACACGCATGCCGAGAGAGAGAGAGAGAGAGAGAGAGCAAGAGGTCTCAGATTAACTTTTGTGTTTCAGCTTGGAGCGAGCTCAGCCTTGCAACGGTGCAATTCTAACGGAGAGTTCGATACTGTTCTTTGAGGGGCTGAATAGTCACTTGGGATCGAAGACGAGTGCATGCTCGAATGAACTCTCAAGGCGACCATGTAAAAAGCCTCTCCCGTAGATACTAGTTGAGCAAAACAAACTCAAACCAGGATCAGAAAATTCATCATTTGTTCTCAGCCAATAATGAAGTTCTCTTGTGGAAGATAATATGCAAGCTTACAAGAATCCTGCATGACAACAAGCGTCATTCTGGTAAGACACTCATAATTAACGTCCTTTAGCTTGGTTTTGTGAACATAGTAATACGGTTAAAGGTTCCTCTTTAACCACACTAGAGCAATGGAAGATGTCAACAGCAGAAGCATAAGCAAATTCTCATTACCATGGTTCTGTCAGATGGAACTTGATAGATTTAGCTCGCTCCAACTGTTAAACGATCTCATTCTGGTGTGGGAGTGATATTAATTAGTTACTTAGATAGTGAAGTGTGCATACTTAATATCGATGAATACGCTCAGGTAATTAAAAGTTAAATAAATATTCAAATACAGAAAGGGGATTGAAAAGGAGAAGAACTGAGGAGAAGGGATTGTGCACCTTAAACTTGAATGTGGTAGACCAATACATGCCAAATGACAGAAGACAAATTAGTAACTCTCTGGGCACAAATAGAGCATAAAACGAAATTAAGTTGTTAGATGAAGGCGCTGTTTATTATTTAATATAAAAATTCGAACTTAGGATGACTAGCTCTTATATCTTCGGAGATTTCATGGGACAGCTGCGATTGTTTTCAACCTTGAACCGTTAGATAAAAGCCTGATTTATTATTTAAATATTTTAATAGATACATAGCTAGAAGTTGCTGCAATGTTGGACGTAAATTAAGGTGTGCTTTTCGATGAAGGATGGTCATTCAATTTTACTCTCTCTCTCTAGCCAAGGAAATTCTTCTGCACGTTGTTGTCATCCCATGCCTTCACAGCCATCCATTCAGCTGACTTGTCAAAATAGACGCTGTGGTTTCTCCTATGCTGTCATCCGCGACTCCGAGACCGTCCCCTCCGCTATCGTGTTTCACAATAAACGGTAGAGATAAAAGTCCAAAGGTTGTTCGGTCAAAATGAATTGCGTTGAACCTAGTCTGTCATAAGAAGTTTCAGAGAGAGTTCTCCAAGTGGTCAAAGGTCAAATTTGGAGAGTTAAGTTCACGTCGCGGATCAATATCGTTTGCCTCATTGATTACATAAATCTCGACGTGAGGCCCGCTTGATTCAGTCTGGATGGATTAAATCTACGTAATCTATAGACTATCCGGTATTCATTTTTCTATGATTCCCTTATCATCACTTGTTCACTTTTTCAAGTACTTTCTATCATATGGGGCCAAGCGAAAATGGATCAGAGTTATCCTTTATAACTAAGTTACACCACCAAATCGTCTTAATACTACCCCAGTGGATCACCATATAACGATCGGTTGTGTTAAACTGAGGCACACACGGTGCTTCTTTAAAAGATTAAGCTGTCAAGGAGCAAAGAGCCCGGCTAAGCTAATGCCATGGTCGTTCTCCAGACAATTATTCGGAAAAGTCAAACAGTAATATTTCTTACTGTATTTGAACATAGAACAATGATTAGGGAATGATAAAACAAGTTGGCATAAAAAATGCGAGGAATTGTGACAATTTATTTTTTAATTTGTAAAACATCGGATATGATGTTGGATATAGTTATACAAATAGAAAGATAAAAAAAAAAATTTTCTTCATAACATCAAAAATAAAATGAAAATATTGGGAAGGAGAATTGTGGATAGCTAACTACAGCGAGTTATTATCGTCGGAAGTGGTTAGCTTGATGGTGGTGGTTGCCAGTGGACGAATGGGTGACCACCTTGGTGGTAGTCGCATTTGTCGCACTAGTTGCCTTGAGCCACAACCCATGTTATTACAATTGCACATCGCTTAACTACATGCACATAAAATATGTTATAATAACATATTTAAGCGATATGGAATTATACAAAAACTCCTCCTTGTGTGTAAGTCACTCTCTCACACGTGCTTGACTCGGCTCGACTATGGTGAAATTAACACGTTTAATATTTTGTGTGAGCCAATTGGAGTATCAGGATATGAATTATTAACCTATGTTCTGATATTATATTAGAATCTCTAACCTAATAACTTGAATTTGGCTGGAGGAGACTCATGTTAATACTGTACATCATAATCAAGCATTTAATCGATGTGGAATTCTTCCAAAAACGACGATATAGACATGGGAAACCATATTAAGATCTAAATCTCAAGGTTGATCTCGACCTACACAAGAGAACATTGTCATAGTGGCCACTTGTTTGGCGGCAACCATCATTTGTGGTGGTCGTCTGTCAATGAGACGACTACCATTGCGATGCTACCTATCAAAGACGACCATCACAAGAGTAATCTCATCTATTGTCCAGGCGACCAATCACACCTTGAGGATTGTTTCCCGAGTTAAGAGAGACAACATTTTCAAAATTCATGCTTGAAAAAAGTTAGGAGGGAAAATAAATTTTATTAATGCATCACTAAATCAACAAATGATTTGTTCTTACCCATATGAGCATGGTTAATAGGATTGTTAATCACATAAGTTAGGTTACTATCATTGTTGATTTTTCTTAATTGACTTAAGTCTTATTTCCCTTAATGTATAATTAGTATAGTCAGTGAGGATCAGTCAAATTCATATAATCAATAGACATAAAGTGCGTTTGTTCGGTCAAAAAGAAAAGTGTTTCGCACGCACCAATGTATGGAATGTGGAATTCCATCAACTTCGTCTGGGTGGAGAACTCCAATAATTGTAGATTAAAAAACTCATGGAGCAAAAAAAAACGTCAAGTAATAATATCATAAGACTTGAGTGTCTTCACTAGTCAATCCGTTGACTAGTCAAACCGCCCAACTATCAAGTTACAAGAACAACCACCACAAAAGTCTCTCACATGGATCTTCCCGAGTCATTTCCCCAAAAACAGTGCAAAAGTTTCATAAGACAACGTGATTAAATAAGTAAAGACTTCATTTTTCGAACTTCTGCTCGTCAAGGTGGTGGCTTGATAAAGTACCCGTCGAGCAAATACCTAATTGAGGAAGTATTCAAATTTCAAATCATAATTCCCTGGCAAAATTGAAATCTTGCATTGAAATTTTTTTTTTCAAATTTCTCCGAAAGAAAATCAGTAAAAAAAAAAAAAAGGGTGAGACCGCCGATGTGAAAACGAGCGCCCGAGTCGCACTCACTTTTTCTCTCTCATCGTGTAACCCGAAATTTGCGCACACCCCTCACTCCTCGCGCTCCACAGGAACTCTCTCTCTAGCATTTTCCTCCCCTCCTTTTTTAAACCCTTTCCTCTCTCTCTCTCTCTCTCTCTCCTCTCGGGCAAAGTCGTCGCAGTCTTCGTCATCTTCGTCGGTGTCGCTGCCGAAGCTTCCTCGAAACCTCACCTGATTCGTCATCAAATTCAGATTGTGTGTCAACAAGGAGGGCTAGACTTACTATTACATAAGGTTGACATAAAGCAAGAGAATAATGGTCATATAAAGTTGACACGCGGTTTCAATTCCTGTCCATCTTCACCTTGCCCACCTAGCAAAACCAACACTAAGCAGAGTGTTAGAACCATAATTCTCTCGCCAAATTGAAATCTTGCACTAAAAAAAAAAAGTGTTTTTTTTTTCAAATTTCTCCAAAATAAAATCAGTAAAAATAAATAAATAAATAACTCACTTGAAACTGCCGGGTGTCGCGCCGTTTTCTCTCTCATCGTTGGACCCAAAACCAAGAAGGAGGGGGAAGGAGAAAAGTCCTTATCCTGTGCACCCCCGTGCCCCAAACCTGTGCACAACCCACTCCTCACGCTCCACAAGAACTTTATGGCATTTTCCTTCCCTTCATTTTTGGCCCCTTTCCTCTCTCTCGAATGAGCAAAGGTCAAAAAGGAAAGTGTTTCACATGCATCGACGTATAGAATGTGGAATCCATCAAGTTTATTTGATTGGAACACACTAATAATTTTAGATTAAAAAAACTTATGGAGCGAATGAAATGTCAGGTAATAATGTCAAGTCACATAAGACTTGAGTGCCTTCACTAGTCAATCCGTTGACTAGTCAAATTGCGCAACTATTAAATCACAAGAACAACCACCACAAAAGTCTCTCGTAAATTTCCCCGTCATTTCCATTTGGTGGGTCACGCGATCAAATAAGTAAAGACTTCACTTCCGACCTCCCGCCCATCAAGATAGTGGTCTAATAAAGTATCTGTCAAGCAAATACCTAATTAAGGAGTATTCAAATTTCAAACCATAATTCTCTCGCCAAATCGAAATCTTGTACTAAAAAAAAAAAGATGTGCTTTTTTTTTTTTTTTCAAATTTCTCGGAAAGAATATCAGTAAAAATAAATAAAAATAACTCACTTGGAATTGCCGGGGTAAAAACGAGCGCCCGAGTCTCTCTCATCATGGGACCCGAAACCAGGCAGGGGGGGAAGGAGAAAAGTCCTTATCCTGCGCACCCCACGGCCACAAATCCAATTTAAATCTGTGCACAACCCACTCCTCACCCTCCACAAGAACTTTTTGGCATTTTCCTCCCCTCCTTTTTGGCCCCTTTCCTCTCTCTCTCTCTCTCTCTCTCTCTCTCTCTCTCTCTCTTAAACAAGCAAAAGTCGTCCTTGTCTTCGTCGTCTTCATTGGCATTACTGCTGAAGCTTCCTCGAAACCTCACCTGGTCCGCGGTCAAACTCAGGCTCCAAACGAGCAAAAGTCGTCCTCGTCTTCGTCGTCTTCATTGGCATTACCGTCGAAGCTTCCTCGAAACCTCGCCTGGTCCATGGTCAAACTCAGGTTCCATGTCTACGGGAAGGGCTAGACTTACTATTACATAAAGTCGACTTAAAACAAAAGACTAAAGGTAACATAAAGTTGACACGCAGTTTCAATACTTCTTTATCTTCACCTTGCCTACCCAGCAAAACAAAAACCCAAGAAGAGTGCTGAATAATTCAATCATCATGAAACGAACACCATCTGATCTCTTGGTGGTTTTCCTTGCCGTAATTCCACTCCACTTTGCTTCCTCTGAGACATTGCCTTCAACGAGCTCAACGAAGTGCCATGAGCAGGAGCGGTCTGCCTTATTAGAATTCAAACAATCTTTCTTCGATGCAAAGTCCTCAGTTTGCTCGCTTTATGGCCATCGGCAGAAGCTAGAATCGTGGAAGCTGGAAGACACGAATTGCTGTGATTGGGAAGGCGTGGATTGTGATGAAGGGATGGGCTACGTGATTGGCCTTAACCTCAGCGAAAGTTGTCTCTCCGGTCCTATCAACTCAAAGGCCAGCCTCTTCCGCCTTGCTCATTTGCAAAGCCTCAATCTCGCCTCGAACAACTTCAATTACTCTCAAATACCATCCGCCATAGGTGATCTAGTGGAGTTGATGAGCCTGAACCTCTCTTCGTCCAGCTTCAAAGGTCAAATCCCATCTCAAGTCCTAAAGTTGACTAACTTGACCTCCCTCGATCTCTCTGGGAACTATGGATTGGAGCTGAGGAATCCCAGCATGAAGACACTGGTTCAATTTTTGACCAAATTGGAACACCTTGATGTTAGCTGGTCAAATGTGTCGACTCCGGTGCCCGATGCCGTCACAAATTTATCTTCCTTGACATCACTTGTACTCCGATACTGCAACTTGCGAGGGACATTCCCAACAACCATCTTCAAGCTACCAAGGCTACAACTTCTTGATTTGGATTCCAATCCAGAGCTATCGGGTTATTTGCCAGAGTTTCACTTGGGCAATCCCATTAAGTCTTTGTCTCTTTGGTGGACCAATTTTTCAGGCTCGCTACCAGCTTCGCTCGGAAACTTGGCTTTCCTTAGCAAGTTCGATATCAGTTATTCCAATTTTTCAGGGAACATTCCATCTTCAATAGGTAACCTCACTCAACTTACCATGTTGGATTTTGGAATTAACAAGCTCTCGGGCGAAATCCCATCTTCCATAGGGAAGCTCATCCAACTCTCATATTTGGCTCTTGGAACGAATCTACTCTCTGGAGAAATTCCTGCTTCGTTGACTAACCTCACTAACCTCACTTTCTTAGATCTCTTTGACAATCAATTAACTGGTCAAATTCCAGCTGAGATCACTTGCCTCACCCAGTTAACTTATCTCATCCTATCATTCAACATATTAACTGGCCCAATTCCTAAAAACATCTCTAACCTTGAGAGTCTTGATTACCTAGACTTGCAATCAAACAATCTGAATGGTACTTTGCGGCTAGATGTGATACTCAAACTTCAACATCTAAATAAGTTGCAACTCTCATCCAATGAATTCTCATCAATTATCGAACCTAGCATGAATGTTAGCATTCCAAACTTGTCTGCTCTCGGCTTGGCTTCTAGCAACTTAAGTGAGCTGCCCATCTTCCTATCATACCAAAGAAGGTTGCAATGGCTGGACCTATCCCAAAATAGAATTTATGGGCCAACACCTCCATGGTTCTTAAATGGGAGTATGTCACAACTGCAATTTTTGAATCTTTCGAGCAACTCAATCACCAGTTTCACAACTTTTAAATGTCAAAATCTTATGACATTGGACCTTCGGTTCAACGAAATACAAGGATTAATTCCCCTTCCCCCGAAGTCCATTGAATTCTACCTTGTCTCAAATAATAAATTATATGGAGAAATTTCACCGGAGATGTGCCAGCTAAGCTCTATTATAATCCTTGATTTGTCCAAGAACAAGCTATCTGGTGTTATTCCACCTTGTGTAAGCAATTTGAGCGATAGTCTCATTGTCTTGAATTTGAATAGTAATGATTTATATGGAAGATTTCCTCAATTGCAGAATGATGTATGTGGGTTGAAGATGATAGATGTGAGTGATAACCGGCTACAAGGGTTGTTGCCAAGGGGATTAGCTAATTGTAGCGATCTGGAATTTCTCAATATAAAAATAATCAGATTGTCGACACCTTTCCTTCATGGATGGGCTCGCTTTCTTTTTTGAAGGTGCTCATTTTGTGTTCCAATGGATTTCATGGAGCCATAGGGGAACCTGAAGCTCGTGACCAGTTTCCCAACCTACGAATCGTTGATCTATCTATAAACAACTTCTCAGGTTGCCTTCCATCTGCATACTTTGATATGTGGAGTGCCATGAAAGTCCACGATGCAGATTACACATACTACTATGGAACTCTTGTGGTCAGTGTCTCCATATTTTCCGGGGATCCAAGAAACAACTACCACTTCATAACAATGATCAACAAAGGCAATTTATTGGAGTACGAAAGGATATTGTCATATCTCAATGGGATTGATCTTTCGAGCAACAACTTTATTGGGGAAATCCCAAATTCCGTTGGAAGTCTAACTGAACTTCAGATGCTCAATCTCTCCAACAATGCTCTTACTGGCTCCATCTCTTTGTCCTCGGCAAATTTGACCGAACCGGAATCTCTTGACCTTTCAAGCAATAAGCTCTCGAATGATCCCTCCAAAGACTAGCCCAACTTAGTTTTCTTGGTTTCTTCAATGTCTCGGACAACCATCTTTTTGGGCCCATACCTCAGGTAAACCAATTCACCACATTCACGATTGACGCCTATGAAGGGAACTTAGGACTATGTGGAGTTCCTCTGACAAAGAAATGTGGAAATCCTGTTGAAGCGCTGCCGCTGCCACCGCCGCCGTCGCCGCCGCCACCACCATCTGGTGCATTAGCAGAAAAGCTTGATTGGAAGATTGTCCTGATGGGTTTTGGAAGTGGGCTGGTCATCGGCTCAGTATGGGGCTAAACATGACTTCTAGAATTGAGCGTCGGTTCCTGAGGTTCTATAGAGGATGGCAACGAAGACGGATGCACCAAATAAGGTTTGTGTGAATTACAATATGTCGTGAAAGTTCAATGACTGGATCGCTCATTGCTAGGTGCGCATTTTGGCATACCTTTTCGATATGTTCTATGCTTCATGATAGCATCCAAGCATTAACCATCTAGATATTAGTTTTCAAGTAAAGTGTCTCCAGTTTCATCAGCCAACAATAAATGCGCGATCGTTCCCATGAAATTGACTCAATGTACTCTTTTGATAGCTATTAGTACAATATCTCATGTCGGCAAGAGAAGGTTTTAGCTTTACTCATTTTTGATAAGCCATTATGCAGAAGTTTCCTTAGCCTCATTTCTCTAATCTCGATCAACCAAGGTAATGAGTCATGGCCTCCATGTTTTGGAAGAATCGGCATAACGAGACCCTCTTTGTTATAAATTTTTCTAGTTTTCCGTTTAAATTCAAATCAAAAGTGCTCGCCAAAATCGTGTTCAGCCACAACCGAACAATGTACTCGAGTATCTGGATCAAAGAACTAGATTGGAAAATTGTGTTTGATGGGTCGTAGTATCGGACTGGTTATCAGAGTGGTAATGGGACACAACACGACCATGAGAGTTCAAGATTGGATCGTGAAAATGATTTTTGGGCAAAGGAAGAGAACCCGGAGGCATACTAACAAGAAGGTTTGTCCGAACATGTCAATCTCAAAAAGTTGCAGTAACATTGCATTCCACTCCAGTCTTTTGACTGGTGATGAAGTTCGTTCGAAAGGCTTAGTATTAATTTAGTTAAATGGCCCCAATTATTTGTAGAGTAGCTCTTTTGAGTTGCTCCCGACCCTATCCGAAATCCCATCCATGCTTTCGTGTCTGAGCAAAATGAATATGCTTTTTCCATAATATTAGCATGATGCGAACCACTTTCATATCCCATTTGCTAAAGAATTATTAAAACTTGTGTTAGGGAAATAGGAGAAAGATCGAGTCAAATCCCTCCCAGATGAAGTATTAGGAGCACCACCTAATGGTTGACATGATTTAGGCAGAAGCATTCAAAGTCAATAGAGATTAAGAATTGTTTCAAGTCATATTTACGAGTATCAACCTGTTTGATATGCATCTTCCGTGTTTTATTTGTACAGAGGTCTTGGAACATGCCTTGCCCCATATATGACTATTGTAGACTCCAGGATTGTCGATTTCATGTTCCGAAGCTGCCATTATTTCCCTTTTTTTTCCTTTTTTGGGGCGATTTTAGTAATCTTCGAGAGACATTTATTCAACTAGGAGCATGATACATTGCAGACAAAAGGAAAGTATGAGATCTTTGGGTTACACTAGAAAATCCTATCACTGGCAGGACGCAAAGAGTATACACAAACTAGTACAACAAGACACTTTCTTTTTTTACAGAACAACGATATGCACTTTTATTAGAACTTCAAATTGACAGTAACAGTAGAGGCTGGGATCTGTTGTATTCAACATAGAATATGGCTTAAGGCTTAAGGCTCCATAATATCAGCACTCTAGCTCAACCACGGCTATTCCCTTGTTGCAAGCAACTGCAACCTAGTAGGGCGAAAGCCACGAAAATGCAAGACAATGGATATGGAAGATTCTATCTTCGTACTGAAACTGCAGAGCCTACATGAATGTCTTTATAGTGGCAATGGAAAACCCTGGACCATCATAATAGCTTATTATTGTTGAAGCACGGATATAACAAGGAAATGAAGCATTTAGAGCAGGCATGAATAGTACCTGCATGATCCTTTCTGATATGCAATATTCCAAATCCTTCCATGACCAAATTTCAGTGCATGCTTAAGCCTGTATGTGACATAATATCAGAGTCATTCACAAAATGACAAAGAATCCAGGGACATAAACAGTCTTATCATATGTTAACTCCTAGAAAATCTGGAAAGGATAGAGGCAGTATTTTCATTCGACTGCTGTGACTGAAGCTGCATTCTAGAGCATGCTATGACTGTGCAAACTCCCACGATGCATACCCAAAGCCATTTACATTCCATACGCGAAGAGTCTCCTCCTCTGAACTAGGGATTACTATAGGCAGATCAGGATGCACACATACGGCGGTAACATCGTGCTCGTATCCCTGGAGTGTTTGTACACATTTTCTGCCTTTATCATCCCAAACCTGGATTTGTTATTTGACGAATCATATATCAACTGATCTCTTTCTAGTAATGCACAGATGTATTAAATTAAGAGCGATAAAGTTTGCAAACCTTAGCAGTGTAATCATTCGCATCACTCAGTAAATAAAGCATATTATGCGTGGAGAAGTAATCAACAAGGTTCAGCCCCTTCTCATGCGCATCCAAAGTAAACATAGGCGCAGAGGAGTTAACATTCCAAATCTGCAACAAATCATATTGAGAATATTAATAGCGTATTTGTAAATTGGAATATGTATTTTACTAAGAGCAAGACCTCCGAAATGAGTACATTTATAGTTCCATCAAGTGAAGCACTTGCAAAAGCGTTAGGATCTTGAGGATCAAATGCTACTCGCATCACACAATGTGGATTTCTTCCAAATGTCTGAGTACGGATCCAGTCCTTCTCCCGGTCCCAGAGCTTTATAACCGCGTCATCCAATGCTGATAGCACACAGGGAAAGTAGGATGGACCCACGCATCCGATATAATCTTTATGCACTTGGAATTCTTTGATCTTCTCCATCGTGCTATAGTCGTACACACTAATAAACGCATCGTCCGATGCAACAATTACCCAATGCTTGCTAGGGATGAATTTGGCAGACCTCACTACAAATATGACGAGCATTATAGATTAGGATTGACAATTCTCTGGTTTGGCATCTGAACCGTCAAAAACACTAGAGCATAGATGGATTTAATCTAGTGCGTTCTGATATTTACCTGGTGACTCAGCCACCTTGAATGTTTTCTTAGTAGTCTGAAATACCACCAAACAATGTCGACGTCAATTAGAAAAATAAGATCAATATAAGTACTTATTGTCAACGAAACATCGAGTAATGATGAACAAACTGAAGATTTCTACGTAATGTGAGCTGGGAAAGCAGAGGAGGCTGTTATTTACCTGGGATTGGTAGTTTCAAACTTAGACAGTTTCTGAATGCAAGCTTACAAGAATCCTGCATGACAAATAGCATCATTCCGGTAAGAAACTTATAATTAACATCCTTAAGCTTGGTTAAGTCAACATCGACATATTATTAAGCTTCTTTTGTAAATGCTAGAGCAATGAATGATACAAACAAAAGAAGCATAAGCAAATAACCATCAGCATGGTTCTGTTGGATGGAACTCGACAAATTCAGCCTGCTCCGACCTTTGAACAATCTCATTCTGGTGCAGGAATGACATCAACTAGTTTCTCAGATAGCGGAGTGCACATGATATCCATGAATATGCTCATCGTAATGTGATAAAGTCAAACAAATCTGCAAATGCAGAAAGGGAAATGAAAATAAAAGAGCTAAGTAACAGGGATTGTGTACCTCAAACTTGAATGTAGTAGACTGTTACATGCCAAATGACAGAAGCCAAATCAGACAATGAAAACTCCGAGCACAAATGTAGGATAAAACGAAATTGCTTCTTGAGAGATGAAGTACATAAATAGAACCCGAGATTATTAAGTGTGTTTCTGATGCAGCCCACATTGATGACCGGCTCTCTCGACCAAGAAGATCGGCCCGCATTAAAGCTCGACGAAACCGAGAAGCCATAACGACATCTTGAGTCCATCCCGGAAGCTTGAAAGACACCTTGGAAGCTCGCGTGACGCTTTTACTAGTTTATAGTTTCCATGCTCTTTACTATTTCTCCTATTTTCAATGCTCCGTTTTTATTTCTCCTAGTTTTCAACGCTTTGTCTTTATTTCTCCTAGTTTGAACATTCTGTTTTTATTTCTTTGATGATATAAGTCAATCCCTTGTAGAAGACAGACAGCTTTTGATGAATGAAAGAAAACTTTGCTTGAAGCAAGTATCGTGAACCTTGTAGAGTTCAACCCTTGAAAACCTAGAAGAGTTTTCACTCCGTCCTTGAAGAGTCGGAGCTTTTCAAACCTGCATCCTTGAAGAGTTGCAGTCATCGATCTTGAAGAATCGGTGCCCCCTCAACTTCCTTGGAGGCCTAGAAGAGCAACCAACGGAGTTTCTATCTTTTCATATTCTGTTCGTTATTTCCAACCCAATTTCGACTATCCTACAGTGCTTATTTCAGAAAACCCAAAACAGAGAAATTGTAGATCCAGAAGTCTTAGTTCATTTGGCTTTGGAATCAAGTCGATCCGATCTGTATCGACAAAGATACGACTGTTCTCCTGAGCTTGCGCGGTGCTGAAATTCCTGTTTGTCCTGTTTCCGTGTGCGAGTCACTCTCCCGATCCTATTGTTTGAGAAAGCCTACCTAGGCTTGCATCAGTTTCCTTATAAGTTTCTCTCTTTAATAAATTGAGAGGGAAAAAACAGCCATAGATAACTCACCATTTTCTTGTGTAATGAGCAAATGGATAGCATCTAGTTGTCATCCCATGCCTTCACTGCCGTCCATTCAGCTCACTTGTCGAAAATAGACATTGTGATCATAGTCCATTGAATGTTCAAGGAATCTTCTAGTTGATCGATCTTACCCTCAAATGATAATGTGAGGCAGTCCTCGATGTGTCCTGTTATCGGGAAGTAATAGACTGAGTATTTAGTCCTCAGAGACCGAAGAGAATAAGAGTAATTATTAATCTTACTTACTCTTCATATTGCTCCACGTGACATTTTCCTCCTCCTTCAATTTGGAGAAAGCATATATGAAAGTAGCGCATGGGAAAGTAATCGGTCGAATCAAGAACATTCTATTGGAAACACTTTGAGCCTAATGTCATCATATGTGACAAGCCAATTTATCGGGAAAATAGTCAGTTGTTCAACCATTCTTTCAAAATGCATATCACAATGTACATGCTGCATATTAACATGGTGGCAATAATGTCCTACAACCAAATAGCATTACCATTTAGAGCTTGCACATGAAGATCTTTGTACGATCCAGCCTCGCATTCTCGTCCCTTAATCTGTTTTCCCGCTATATATCATCATCAAATCAGATAAAATCCTCTATGATTCTTTAATTAACAAAGATGCTGACAACTTTCAAGCACATTACAGATAATTCTTCATAAAATTCAGTTTAGTCACATCAGTAAATAGAAGAGAGGAAAATATACTTCGTATAAAAAAGAACCGAAAATGAGAAAGGGTAGTGGAACAAATAACATTCTTTCGATAATAATAGAAAGTCTTGTATTTTCAAGACTACGTTCAGTATTTGTACTTTAAATAAATAACAACTTTAATCTTGATCAATCGGTGCTCTTGAAGTTATTATTGTCATTTAAATATATATTGCCTTGATCACTTCGTCCTCTTGAGGTTATTCATGCTCTTGATGACATCTTATGTGAGATAAAAGTGTTTAATACATAACAAAGTTAAATTATTAGATTGCAAAATTAACACAGACAAGTTAAGGATTGTTTTTGATTTGTTATCATTATCAATGTCTACCAAGGGTCAATCATTTGGGATCAAGATCATGTGGCGACTTAGCCTTCCTTGGATCAATGGAGTGCCTAAGCTCGCATGCTCACCCAAATCGCAAACAGAGAAAGTCTGGAGAGAGAAGCTTTGGGAGAGAATAATCTGTATTGTTGAAACATTTGGATGATACAAATGAGGGGAAGAGCTCCCCCATTTTTACTAGAAGCTCTCTCATTAAAACTGCTTATTGACCTTAGATCTAATAAAAAATCGCATCTCCTCATATACTAACTAGCGACATCTATTCTAAGAATGCTCTAGAATTTAGGATAATTACTATATCGGTTGTCCTTGAGAATGTCTAGGAAACCCTAGGCGACTTTGGGCAGTCTTCTTGGATAAAATATGATCCTTTCATCATGGGAACCTCAAGATTGTGATACTAAACTAAAGCTTTCTCCTCTTTTTAACAAACAAAGACAAATAGGATTTCTATTAAAAATATTAGGAGTGATCGGATTTCGGTTCGATCTGGTTCCACCTAGGAATCTGAAACCAAACCAAGAGGACTGGTTTTTAATTTTTGGGACTAGGGACTAACTAAATGGTCTTCTAGTCGGGAAACGATCATTTAGCCAAAAAAAAAAAATCTTTAAAAAAAGAGTCGTTACTATTTTAGGGTTTATTGTTATTTTTAAGAAATGAAAAATATATATATTTGAAAAAAGAAAGAGTTAATTTGGTCCGTTGGTCTAGTTTCCTCCTGGATCTAGGAACCGGATGGACGCCTCCAGGAACTGGACCAAACCAGTCCAATTTTAGTCTGGTCTGGGTAATTCCTCGTTCAATTGATCCAATATGCTTACCCCTAAAAAAATATGAGGAGATTGCGTACTCTTTATCAATATAAAGTCAAACGCACCAAAGGCTAACTATAATAATAAAATCAAAAGTCGATAGTTGTATATTTGTGCATTGTGCAATCTGAGCACCCGAAGTTTCATTTGTTAAATCAAATACCATGGCTTCCCTCGCAGACATCACAGATCGTTTTTGGGTTCGCTCAAGCATTCCATGTACGCCTTTTGCAGCTCCATGTTCACGCCAAACTTTTTCTGGTCGGAACTGAATCATTCAAGTTCGTTTGATTGGCTTTTGAACATTTTTCTCAAGCCCTATCACAATCATTCATTCAGAAACATTTGCCTGCGAAGGCGTTGCATCGAGTATGTACTGAGTACCTTGATGAGTTCCTCGGACAAGCCAGAAGCTCCGTGCAGCACCAAGGAGACTCTTTCTTGGACGTCACAGATTGATGGTCCTAGGGAAGGGGAAATATTGACGGATAAAATGAAGCAAGGACAGAATCCATATTGGTTGATGCTAATCAGCACTTGGTGTGACTCTCTTCGAAAATATATGTTTTGCCATTAAAAGATGAATCTCTCACTAGACAATCGGTGGATGCAAATCAGTACTTTTCACGGGATAAAAGATGGTCGTTTTGGCGCAGGCTCAGCTTCACAATGATGCAATTCTAACAGAGAGTTCGATACTATTCTTTGAGGGGGCTGCATAGTCACTCGGGGCTTGAAAACTAGTGTATGCTTGAATGAACTCTCAAGGCAAACATGTAAAAAGCTTCTCTAGTAGTTTACTGCTTAAGCAAGACAAACTCAAACCGGGATCGGCCTTTTCATCATTTGTTCTCAACCGACAATGAAGTTCACTCGTGGAAGAGGATACGCAAGTTGACAAATACAGTAACATATGAGGAAGCTTTTTATGTATCGAGATATATTAGAGATTGGGACACTTTGAGTGCCATAACTTGGCACGGAGGGACACTTAAGTGCCATAACTTTAAAATGATACACTTAAGTGACAATATCGGAGTAAAATGGGACACCTAAGTGCCACTCCGGCAAAAATCCGGTCAAATGGCTGACGTGGCGGAGAAAATGCAAAAACGACGCCGTTTCGTGTCTACGTGTAAATAATAATATAAAAATTAATTAAATTTTATTTAAAATATTCAAAAATTAAAAAAATTAATAAAAAATTAGAAAAATTAGAAAAATTTTAAAAAATTAAGAAAAAAAAGGGGGGGGGTCCGAACGGGGCGGCCGAGGGGCTGAGCCATCCTCGCCGCCGCCTCCCCGTCGTCGCTGGGAAGGGCTGGCGACGGAGGGGGAGGGTTGGTCGGGCCGCCGGCCCGGTCGACCGATGGCGAGGGCTTGCGGACCCTCGCCACCGGTCGGCCGACGACCAGATACCCTCCTCCACTCCGTCGCCGGCCCTTCCCGACGGCGGTGGGGAGGCGGCAAGGGCCCGCGAGCCCTCGCTAGATCTGGGCGAGGGTAGCAGCCCGCGCCTAAATCTAAGGCGAGGGCCAACCCTCGCCCAGATCTGGCGAGGGCTCGCGGGCCCTCGCCGCCTCCCCGTCGCCGTCGAGAAGGGCCGGCAGATCGGCGGCGAGGGCCCGCAAGCCCTCGCCCAGATTTGGGGCAAGGGTCGCAGCCCTCGGTGTCGATCGGCCGGGGTCGGCGACCCCGGCCAACCCTCCCCCTCCGTCGCCGCCCCTTCCCGGGCGACGGCGGGAGGCGGCGGCAGCGGGGCTCAGCCCTCAGCCGCCCGTTTGGACCCCCTTATTTATTTATTTTTAATTTTTAATTTTTCTTAATTTTTAAAATTTTTGAATATTTTAAATAAAATTAATTTTAAATTTAATTTAATTAATTTTTATATTATTATTTACACGTAGACACAAAACAACGTCGTTTTTGCATTTTCTCCGCCACGTCAGCGTGCAAAACGACGCCGTTTTGGACCAAACTCGCCGGAAAGCCGCCACGTCAGCCATTTTGCCGGATTTTCGCCGTGACACTTAAGTCTCCCATTTAACTTCAAAACTGGCACTCAAGTGTACCATTTCAAAGTTATGACACTTAATTGTCCTTCCATGCCAAGTTATAGCACTTGGGCTGTACTTCTGCCAGATATATTATATGATTCCTGCCATCTCTAATAGCTTAACCTTCCAAAGAGATGGCCAAATTAAATTTCTCCCATCCTCTTTCACCCGTTTATGGATCCTTTTCTTCGCCCGTCTTGGGTTTCTACAAATTCTTCTGCAATCTCTCTCTCGGCCTATATGGTTTATTAGGAATTTCTATGTACCTAAATATTTCATGCGCTTGTAATCGTATGTTTCCTATCAGATCAACAGAGCTGATTCTAGGACTCTTCGAATCACTCAGAGCAAATCAGGGGAATGGGAAAACAGGGTATACAAATGCTTCTTAATATTCTTGTCATTTCTGCCGCTATCACTCGATTTGGGGATATTCAATGAAAAGTGCAGTTGATTCTTTTCATTCCATGTTACCACGTATCTCGGATGACTAAGGCCAAGTCAAGAACTAACCAAAACACGAGCAATTCCGGGAAAGGAGGAAAGAAGGTAATACTAATACTCAAATATTTTTTTAGTCTGAGATTTCTCATGTTTCCTCTTCACCTCAAGGTCGTTTGCCTGTTATCTTTGATTCTGTGCCCTTTATATTTCCTTGGTAGTTCCAGATAGTTGAAACTTAGCAGCAATTAGTAAGACGCACCTAGAAAGCTAAAAGGTGCAAGACGCGTTACCTCTAAAATGTAGACAGCACTTCCTAAAACTAGGAGCCTAGAAAAGAGATTTAGTTTCAAAGACGCGGAAAAAAAATGGCTGAAAATCTTAAAGACGAATATCCGACCAATGTTAATTTTTCTTTTACATTCCTTGGGATCTTATTACACTTCTTTATGGGCTGTTTCTCTTTTCTTGCTTGACTTTCCAGATTCCACATTCCAGAATGAAGCTCGCCTAAAGACAAAAGCGGATGGTTGTGATATTCCTGATGAGGATATGAAATCGGATAAGAAGATGAATCATTTTGCGAGCCTAAAGAGTTACAGTTCTCTTTAAGAAGTGAAAATGACGTCTCCAACTTATGAAAGGAAATGATTGATTAAAATCACAATTTTCTTGAAATTTTTTGGTTAATCAATCGTTTTTTGCATTAATAAATCTTTTAGTTTATTATTGTCGATATTTTTCCTAATATTAAAATTTTAGTTTTATGTAGTTTTCTTGATTTTCTTTACTTTTCAATTTTATAGAAGTTAGGGGTAAGAAAAATATTTCATAAAAAAAAAAAGAGATAAATTTGCAAATGTACTCCTTAAAAGTTACACATATTGCTTATGCTAATCGAAATATGAAAAGCGTTAACAATTATAACAAAATGAAAGTTCACCGGGATGATATATAATAGTTGAAAATTTTGGGATACACTTATACAATCTCAAGAGTTCATGGGAGTCTTGTAAAATTTCTCCCAAGTCCCAAGTAACAAGTACCGTGGAATTTTCTATGATATTTAGTGATTTTCCATCCACTTAAATAGTATTTTTTTTTTGCATGTTCATTAGTTTAATCCAATTTAGTTGTTATTATATTTTTTTTGTCCAATAAGTGTGAAGAAATAGGTTATTTTTGTGTTGGTTTCCACAAAGTTAGATAGTTTAAATCAGCTCAATAATAATGGTTTGAAATCAAACAAAATCGATGCTAAACTAAAGTTATTAGTTTGGTTTGAGTTGAATTGATAATTTCACAAACCAATAAATTTGGTTTAGTTTGAGTGGTGCAAATAGTTTTGGAATCCGATCTAGAAAATCATGGTTGCCTTTAATTTGGGGAAATTATAAAAAATGTTCTAAATCTATTATAAACTTAACCATAAACCTTTTGTATTTATACTAATTGAGTTAATTAAATCAATTTTGGCTAGAAATCGATAACATGGACTCTGGCCATCCTAAATGGCATGGCCAGTGTCAACATGGATAAATTTTACTACTACTTCTTCTTCTTCTTCTTCTTCTTCTTCTTCTTCTTCTTCTTCTTCTTCTTCTTCTTCTTCTTCTTCCTCCTTTAGTTGCTAGGAAAATAAAGTATTTGTTATAATTTGACAGGGTGCTAAAAAATTTCAATTCATCGAGTCGCGTTTGAAATTTTACGTAGAAGATTCCAAACTGATTTAGAAACCAAATAAGATAGGGAAAAAAAACACAGAGAGAGTCATTTGATGGAATAGCTATTAAATGCATTGAAATCATTTAAACTCAGTATATCCTAATCATCGAATGATATGATTTTCATGTAAAAAAGAACATCTATCAATATAATGAGTAACGATAAAATGAGCCTCCATGAATTCGTTAATAATTTGATTTGTCAATGCCATCTGTCTAGGCTAGACTAACGAGAGTTAAAAGTCTCATTTTTCATCAAATTAACGGAGCGGAAAAGAGGAAACGTTTTTTTTATTTAATTCCCATTTTTTGTCATTTTCTTTTCTCATCAAAAGACGAGGGGGATTCCCATTTTCCTTTACCGGCAAGAAAACCGATTTCGAAAAATCCCAAATTCCCGCGATCGCTTATCACTCTCCTCTGTCTGCTCCACTGCTTTTGCCGGCGAAAGAAAGCGTCGAAGCAAACGGACGGAGGAAGACGGCAATGGCTTCGGCGGAGGCCGCGGCGGCAAATCACAGGCGTAGTGTCCAAGTCCGAGATGCGATACGCAGGCGTCCTCTACCGCATCGACCTGCACGACGCCGTCATCGGCCTCGCTAACGGTGCGATGTCTTTCGTCCCTTCTTTCATTGTCTCCTCATGGAGCCCGAGTTTCCGCTTTTCTTGTGCCGTTGTCGTCGATCGGTCAGCTCTACGACGTGCACAGCGGTGCTTGGCGATCGCCGTGGTATGGTTGTGGATTAATGGCGTTTCGCGTGGATGTCGCTTGTAATGAACAAATGTTGAAGTTTCGATTTGTTACGAGAAGGGAAAAAAGATTAGCAGCAAAGACTTGTGCTGATGGCTGTTGCGTGTAGACGAATGGTTAATGTGCGGAGATAGTTTCGGCTTAGCCGATGGTTTTATTCCTGTCTTGGTAGAAGCAGAAGTCACGGACCGTACGTATAACGAAAGAGGCTGACTGTGCTCATGAGAGATCAAAGATTTTCCTCTGGTGGAAGATTGTAATTGTTCGATGATATCGAATTTGTTGGTTAATAAATTTTGGTGATCACGCAATTATAACATCGAGTAGCAAGTTCATGGGACAGTCGATTTAGAGAATAAGAGACAGTGCGAGACAAAATATTCGTGTCTGTGCTTATAGTACGAAATGCTTTTGTGAAGCTTGGCCTGAAATTCATGGCACATTCATCTCGGGGATGCGATCTGGTATTTGCATATCTAGTATGCAAAAAAATAATAAAAATAAGTGCTTTGATTCGAACTTGGATGCAATAGAGCTTATGTGGCGACTCTTCGGTATTGTGGGCTTAATGGATTCTACTTTCTGGAGTCTAGGACACTGCAACTGAGAAGGTGTACATGTTAGTTTTGTCCTGCTGATAAGCCTCGTATATGCTTCATGTAATTCAAAATCGTAGCTTAATCACTTCAGTGGTTTCCCCATATGTTTCCACTTACCTTAAGAATATAATTTCAACTATCCTTTCTTCCCAGGACTTGGGAAACAGAAGACGGACTTAGGGTACCTAGGTGCATTTTTTTTCTTTCAGCAAGTTTCTACTTTCTTACGGTTGCATGTTACTTCAGGTCTGAGTTGCTTTTGAAACATTTGACTGCATATTCGTTATCTGTAGACAGGTAAAAGTCACATGACTGACTAAAGGAGAGCAACAAAAATGCTTGTGCATCTGTTTCAGGAATTGCAGGTTTTATCTTCAGAGTCTCAGCCTGAAAAGGTTACATCAGACCTGCCAGATGATCCAGCCATCATAAAGGTTTTATTAACTTTATGTCCTGATCTGATGCTTGAGATGGAAACAAGCCATCTTTTCATGTTGCATTAGCTTCGCATATGGGCTATTTTCCTCCACTCTTCATCTGCATCTGCAATCACTCCACAGGCCACCACAATAAGCAGACCCAACAGTTCCAATTTAGGACTTCCAAATTTGGCTGTCCACCAGACTCTTTCTTCATATCAGCCCATACAGAAACTTAACATCGTTCAGTTCATTGCTGTCTACAAATACACTTGCTGCTGGACAGCCCATGCTATTACATGGGCAAGAATTTGGAAGGAGTACAGGGGAAGTTCCTTATCCTCAACAGCAGTTATTGGCTAGACTGCCGCCCAGTCTGGCTGCATATCATATTAAGCAACCAATGCAACATCCTGTAACAAATTCGTTGACAATGTGTGTTGCAGCAACTTATGCATTATCTGATTCTTTGAAGCCCCCTGTTATTGTGGATTCTTTGACATCTTCACCAATGTTGATTCCTTCATATCTGCCATCAGGTCCTGCTTTATTGATTTCAGACACATTGTGTAATGTGGCGAAGAATTTGTTGAGTTCTAGAATAACATCAATGTCATCGGTGGCAAAGTGTTCTGGTACTGCTGGTCTGAATATTAACCCCATACCTCAAGTTATCCATGGAGCAAACTTTGTCCAAGGGTCTGGATTGGTTCCGGAAAGTCTGCCTCTAGCTATGTTCTGTATGAATGAATCAGGCAATCTAAATCATCTGCAGGATTTGAAGCCATCACCAACGACCCATAGTCAAAATTTACAAACTGCGGCACTTTCTTCGTCTCATTTTTCTGGAAGTACTCATGAAGACAAAGAGGTCGTTAAATCTTTGACTTCTGAATCGCTGCCTAGGGAACCAACAAGTGCTCAGGCACCCATTTTGCCTCTTCCAAAACCTTATGCCAAAAAAGTTTTCTCATGTCTGTCAACTCAGTTCATATCTGTGACATTGTGATTCTCAAAATAGTAATTTGCATATACTATGGTGTTAAAGTAGATAGTGTACATGCCATGGCATCTGACAATGCGACTTTCATGCCTCTGTTTTTATCTTGATTAAGGATGTATATTGATACCCATACTATAGGTTTAAGTTATTAATCATCCACTTTCAAATCCCCATCCCCAAGACACATGAAAGAAAAAACAGGAACCAAGCGAAAGAACGGTGGGACTCTTTGGGCTGCTTTTTCTTGTAAACTCCCAATAGGCAAAGACTCAATTGAACCTTAGCTCGTTCCCATAAAATTGACACCATATCATTACTCAAGCTAGTTTACTTTTCTAGAAACTTCGTATATTTCATAGCAGTAATCCTGGAATGCAAAAAAATTTACAGACCTAGCTGTTGCAAATGGTTTTTTGGTTCAAGTGTTGGTCTTTGATGGCAGCGAGTAGCTTAGTATAGAGGTAGATATGAGAGCTATGGAAATGGAACTAGACCCATGTATCTGTTTTATATGCTCTATGAACCTTGGCGCATTATTTGATACAGGCTATTTCTGAATTTAGTTGTGGCTTCTTGGCCAGAGGATTATGATTATATAATTATGTTATGCAGAATTTCATTTATCATTTTTTAATATTTTAAATACATGGTGCATCGTCCGGGAGGTAATTATTGTGTTTTTCTCCCTCCAATATGTTTTGAAATGCTAGACTAGAACAAAAGCTGTATTCTCTCTCTTGTTAAAGATTAAATACTCGGTTGTTATCTAGTTAAATGCCTGTTTAGTTTCTGCTTATTTTCCAGAAACTCCAGTCCACACTCCTTTATAAGCAATCACAGGTCATGGCGTTTCAATTGAATCGACTAATATTTCCTTCCCATTCTTTATTATGTCTCGTCCATGAGAAGTTTTTATTTGGGGTGACCTTTAACTTTTGGGCTATTTTTCAGTATACTAGCTGTTTTTTTTCCCCTAAAAGAAAAAAACTTTTGTTTTGCTTTGACGTTTGCCCAGTAAACTATATGTTGACATTTACTCCTCAGTCCTAAAGAAATCTTTCAGTCTCTTGCTTCGCTTCCTCATTCCTTTGTAAAAAAGAAGCATCTGAATTTCTAGTTGCTTCATCAAGTGAGACTACATTCCTAGAGAAAAAGGCACTGCATCTCCTATGAATATTATGATTTTTACTCATTCGTGTCAACTGCTTTTGAAATATATTCCATATTTATAACATCTATTTATTAGGGCTCTCATTTGGTCATTTCTGTCTAATAAGATGCATCTTAGTGAGGAAACTCGTCCATGGCTAGTAAGAAGGGTTCCAGTTCTAGTTTTCTTATCTTTGATTGCATGACTTGGGCTCTCTAGATCAGCGGAAGGACGTTTTGAAAATTTGAATCTTGTCTGCCTTCTCTTTTCTCAACACATCATTTCCTCCAAAAGTTATTTGTTCAACATGCTTGCTGGTGGTTTTTGAAATAGATTGCACTAAAAAAGGTGATTTAGTTTAAATATATCATCTGTAATGGCTGTTACATGTATAATCTGGTTGAAAAAGGAAATAGAAACCAAAAGAAGCACCCACATATATAGATCATGTTCGTCATTTGCCTGTTATGATTGCATTCCATTAGCTGTCCTTACACCCTCTTCCCACCTTCTTGTAGGCTTATTGAAGCCAAAGATTTTATGTAAATGAGCCGGTGAAGATTATGTGCTTTCAGTTCTTGCTTAGCTGTTGTAGATGTATCTAACTTTTCAAAGGATTGCCTTTTTTTTTTCTCTCTCTCTGGAGTTATAGTTGTCTCTTGTACTTTCTCAATTAGCCGCTTTATAGTACTCTTTTCAAACATTACCTTTATTGTGTGAATAATATAGAGAGCAAAGCTAACTTATGTCTGTTTGTTCATTCATATAATTCTTTTCTTTATCCAGCCCTTGTTATATCCAAATCTTTTTGTCAGAATTGGATTTTCATAGAACCTCTGTGTTAGAATATTTAAATAATAAATCACGCCTTCATCTAACAGCTTAAGCTTTTAGAACAGTTGGCAATGGTCCCACAAAATCTCACATGGTATCAGAGCTATGAGGTCCTGAGTTCGAATCTTTCAGGCTCCTATTTGCCACCCCAATTAAATTTCCACGCTTAGTACTAGGCAAAAGACCATACTAAGCGTGAGGGGGAGTGTTAGAATATTTAAATAATAAACAACGCCTTCATCTAACAGCTTAAGTTTTTAGAATAGTTGGCAGAGATCCCACAAAATCTCACACTCTGCTATCTCCTTCTGCTTCCTTTTGTCAGCATAATAGTGCCACTTTAGACTCTAATAATAGTGATGAAGCTAATGGCCTGGCACAGGGAAACACAGTAAAGATTTTTCTCCCTCTGAACTTCCTAGTCCATATTCTTTGCCTGGAAATTGCTTTCCTGTTGTCTTCATAGTTTAAAACCTTTGGTTTTATCCATTATCTCAATAGCATTGCTAGCAAGTTAGTAGAAAGAGGAAAGAGGGTATTACACATTTACAGAGCAAATTGTCACATGCTTATGTCACGGCCCGAAAGTTAGCATGTCCAAGAGGTTTCCATGGCACGGGTGTGACACGTGATGAACCTCGACCTATGTTCCCGAGATGTAAAGTATTCTCCTAGGAGCGGGTGATACTGTATTTGTACGCATACGATATAAATGCGAGTAGCTGGTAGTTGGCTATAAATGCCAGTGGTTGGTAGATGGGGAGGTGCAATCTCCACCGTTAGATCTAAGGGAGATCTACGGTTGGGGTTTGCCTTATACTTGTATATAAAGGGGTGTCCTCCCTCATTGTATTCTCATTCACAACATATATGAAAATCTAGAGCTTCTCTCTCATCAAGTGTTTCTCTCTCTAGAAGTTCGTTGTGAGTCGAGTGTGAAAGGCTGCTTAGGGGTAAAACCTTAAGGCCGCACGGGTGAATCGAGAGTTGATCGAGAGTTGATCGATCGGCCTGTGACAAGTGGTATCAGAGCTGATTTGCGATCCAAGCGCAAGTGCAATGGCTGAACCACGATCTGATGAGGCGTTGGTCCTGGGTGATGACGGCGCTAATCGTGGGCGGAACGCCGAGAAGGGCGGTGTCCGAGGGAAGAAGACCCGTGGTGGTTCAAAAGAGCCTATGGGAGATCTTGCACAACGGATGGCGAAGCTAGAATTGTTCGTCTCCGATGTCCAAGGATCGATCGATGATTTGACCCAGACCATGGACGAAGTTGACGCCGGGAGGGAGGAGTTGGTTGCGAAAGTGCAAGAGCTCAAGACCGGCATGAGAGAACTCCGCCACGAGTTCTGGGGACCCTACAGGAGGAACTCACGCAACGGTACGAACCCTTGGAGGCTGCGATGGCGGCCATGCGCGCGGAGGTAGCGGAGCTTACGGGTAAGCTCGCTGAAGCACAAGCTGCACGCATGAACGGTGTAATCACGGTGCAAGGTCCATGAGTGGACACGCCTAAGCCAAAGGAGTTCCGGGGCTCGCGGGTGGCTAAGGACGTTGGACAACTTTCTGTGGTATATGGAGTGGTACTTCCAGGCCATGGGAATCAACGACGACCAAACTCGGGTAAACACTGCATCGATGTATTTAGCTGATAGTGCATTGTTGTGATGGCGTCGTCGGTCGGATGATAGGTGTGGGAATCCTATCACGACCTGGAATGGTTTTGTTGAGGAGTTCCGACGGAACTATTTCCCCGCTTACGCGGAAGAGGAAGCTCGTGACGAGCTGAAGCGTCTCGAGCAGAAGAGCGGTGTACGCGACTACATCAAGCGGTTCTCGGAGTTGCTACTCTAAATCCCCTCGGATGAATGAAGTCGAAGCGTTTCACTAGTTCATGGGTGGTCTCAAACCATGGACGAAGCAAGAGCTAAAGCGGTACAACGTGGGAGACCTCACTACGGCCATGACTGTAGCCGAGTTGCTCGTGGAGTACAAGGCGTCACCTTCCACATCCCGACCGGACACCCGTCCAGGGATAAGGGCACCGTGGGGAGATCGGGGTAGATTCAACAATCGCCCGGCGGAGCTAGACCGCCGAATGGTCCTCACCCTCACCGGCCCAATGCGGGACAAAACGGAGGTGGGCAAAGGAAGGTACGCTCGTATAGCTGCTTCTTTTGCAACGGTTCGCACATGGCGCGGGATTGCCCGAACAAGGCCAAGCTGGCCGCTCTTTGCAAGGAGGACGAGCCTAGGGAGGAAGCGCGGTTGGGATCGCTACGACTCCTTAGCACAATCAAGGCCAAGAATGCGAAGGAGCCTAAGGGCTTGATGTTCGCGGACGTGAAGATCGGAGTGACCATGATGAGTGCGCTCGTGGACACGGGAGCATCCGACATCTTCATCTTGGAGGAGGCCGCGAAGAAACTTAACCTACGGGTTGAGAAGGGAGTCAGTTGGCTCAAGACCGTGAACTCAAAAGAAGTCTCTGCGATCGGGGTTGCAAGGGACGTGGAGCTACAACTCGGATCATGGAGAGGCAAGGAAATTCTAGAGGTAATTTCACTTGACGACTACGATCTTGTCGTTGGAATTAAATTCCTAGATATGATCCATGCTATTGTAGTTCCCTTTGCGGAGTGTATATGCGTGTTGGACAAGAGTATCCAATGCGTGATTCCGGTCCATCGTGAGTCGGAGCGTGATCGGAAGATGATCTCGGCCATACGACTCACCAAAGGAGCAAGGAAGGGAGAGGTGACCTTCCTGGCGGCCTTGAAGATTGAGGACGACAAGGGTGAAGGGAAGGAAGTCCCGACGGAAGCAACCCAAGTCCTCGACTCGTTCAAGGATGTCATTGCCTTCGGAGCTGCCGAAGAAGCTGCCACCCAACAGGGAGGTAGATCACCGGATCGAGCTTGTGCCTGATGCTCGACTGCCTGCCATGGCGCCTTACCGTATGGTGCCACCCGAGTTGGAAGAGTTGAGGAGGCAACTCAAGGAGCTGCTCGATGCGGGCTACATACGGCCGTCAAAGGCCCCGTTCGGTGCGCCGGTCCTGTTCCAAAAGAAGCACGATGGGTCACTCCGGATGTGCATCGACTACCGGGCGTTAAACAAGCTGACCGTGAAGAACAAGTACCCGATCCCGCTCATTGCGGATCTCTTTGATCAACTTGGGGGAGCTCAGTGGTTCACCAAGTTGGATCTTCAATCGAGATACTACCAAGTTTGGATCGCTGAAGGGGACGAGCCGAAGATAGCCTGCGTGACGCGGTATGGATCCTATGAGTTCCTGGTGATGCCGTTTGGTTTTACCAACGCTCCGGCCACTTTATGCACAATGATGAACAAGGTACTTCACCATTTCCTAGATCGGTTTGTAGTGGTTTACCTAGACGATATTGTAGTCTATAGTCGGACGTTGGGAGAGCATGTCGAGCATCTGAGGCAAGTCTTCCAAGTCTTGCGCAAAAACGAGCTGTACGTCAAGCGCGAGAAGTGTGCCTTCGCTCAAAAGGAAGTTCCGTTCCTGGGGCACATCATCGGGGGTGGACGTGTGCGCATGGACAAGGCAAAGATTCAATCGATCGTCGAATGGGAGCCGCCGACGAAGGTACCTGCGTTGAGGTCGTTCTTGGGCCTCACCAATTACTACCGACGATTCGTGCGGAGCTACTCGAGCATCACCGTGCCACTCACGGACCTGCTAAAGAAAGAGAGGGCGTGGGAGTGGACGGATCGATGCCAAAGAGCCTTCGACCGATTGAAGATCGCCATGACCGAGGAGCCAGTGTTGGCGTTGCCCGACCACACCAAGCCGTATGAGGTGGAGACCGACGAATCGGATTATGCCATAGGAGGTGTCCTCATGCAAGATGGCCATCCGGTGGCGTTCGAGTCTCGAAAGCTGAACGATACCGAGCGACGGTATACCGTTCAAGAAAAGGAGATGACCGCGGTGGTCCATTGCCTCAGGACGTGGAGACACTATCTCTTGGGATCAAAGTTCGTCGTGAAGACGGACAACGTGGCCACGAGTTACTTCCAAACCCAAAAGAAGTTGAGTCCGAAGCAAGCTCGATGGCAAGATTTTCTAGCGGAGTTTGACTACACGCTGGAGTACAAGCCGGGGAAGGCCAACTCCGTGGCGGACGTGTTGAGTCGAAGGACGGAGCTGATGAGCCACAATGTGAGTCGACCGAGCTGCCCTTGGGTCGACTGCATCAAAGAAGGGCTGGACCACGATCCAAGAGCCCAAGCTCTCATCGGGTACGCCAAGGAAGGTAAGACCCAACAGTTTTGGTGTGAGGACGAGCTCCTCTACACCAAGGAAAGGCGGTTGTATGTGCCTTTCTATGGGAAGCTAAGGAAGGAGATCTTGCGCGAGTGCCACGACTCGAAGTGGGCGGGTCATCTAGGGATCCACCACACATTGGCCCTCGTCAAAGATCGGTACTATTGGCCACAAATACACGATGACGTGGAAGCATATGTGAAGACTTGTCTGGTTTGCCAACAAGACAAGCTGGAGCAACGGTCGTCGCCGGGTTTGCTGGAGCCACTTCCTGTCCCAACTCGTCCATGGGAAAGCATTTCCATGGACTTCATCGTCAACTTACCAAAGTCCGAAGGGTGCTGGACGTTGATGGTGGTGGTTGACCGATTTTCAAAGTATGCAACCTTTGTACCTGCGACAAAGGATTGCCCGGCTGAGGAGGCGGCCAAGCTATTCATGAAGCATGTGGTGAAGTACTAGGGAGTGCCAAGAACGATCGTGAGCGATCGGGATCCCTGCTTCACGGGACGTTTTTGGTCCGAGTTATTCAAGCTGCTGGGGTCGGAGCTGAATATGTCAACAAGTCTGCATCCCCAAACCGACGGTCAGACGGAACGGGTCAATGCTCTCTTGGAGATCTACCTCCGGCACTACGTGAGCACGACACAAGCGAATTGGGCAAAGCTGATTGACGTAGCCCAGTTCTCCTACAACTTGCAGCAGAGTGAGTCGACCGGCCAGAGACCGTTCGAGGTTGCAACTGGGCAGCAACCAAACACCCCGAGCACAATTGCTTCGAGTTACCGGGGGAGTAGTCCGCCCCCATACAAGTTCGCCAAGAACATGCAAGAAGAGGAGGACTTGGCACGGGCGTGTCTATATAAAGCCTCCAAACGCATGAAGAAATGGGCGGACAAGAAGCGACGGCATGTGGAGTTCCAAGTTGGAGACCAAGTGTTGGCCAAGCTGCACGTGGTTCTTCGATACAAGGACGTGCACAAAGGGTTGATCCGTCGCTACGAGGGGCCATTTCGAGTGCTACAACGGGTTGGAAAGGTCGCATACAAGCTGGAGCTACCACCAAAGCTAAAGGTACATCCGGTTTTCCATGTAAGTATGCTCAAACCTTTCCAAGTTGATGAGGAAGACCCGGATCGAGGGGAGTCACAACGGGTGCCGCTCGGGGCCAAAACCTCGTATGATCGAGAAGTCGAGAGCATCTTGGCGGATCGAGTCATACGGAAACCGTATTGTGCGCCCAAGAGAGAGTATATGATCCGATGGAAGGGTCTTCCGGAGAGCGAAGCCAGTTGGAAGCCCGAGGAGAATCTTTGGCAGTTCAAGAAAGAGATCGAAACCTTTCATGCCGAAGATGCGACGAGGGCGTCGCCTGATTAGGTGGGGGAGAATGTCACGGCCCGAAAGTTAGCATGTCCAAGAGGTTTCCATGGCACGGGCGTGACACGTGATGAACCTCGACCTATGTTTCCGAGATGTAAAGTATTCTCCTAGGGGCGGATGATACTGTATTTGTACGCATACAATATAAATGCGAGTAGCTGGTAGTTGGCTATAAATGCCGGTGGTTGGTAGATGGGGATATGCAATCTCCACCGTTAGATCTAAGGGAGATTTGCGGCTGGGGTTTGCCTTATACTTGTATATAAAGGGGTGTCCTCCCTCATTGTATTCTCATTCACAACATATATGAAAATCCAGAGCTTCTCTCTCATCAAGTGTTTCTCTCTCTAGAAGTTCGTTATGAGTCGAGTGTGAAAGGCTGCTTAGGGGTAAAACCTTAAGGCCGCACGGGTGAATCGAGAGTTGATCGAGAGTTGATCGATCGGCTCGTGACACTTATATGTGTGTTCTAATGCATGTGAGTGTCTATAACTACGCCTCAAGTGGCTTTGCCAAACCGTTCAAGTCCCCGTTCAAGTCAGGAATGCCGCGTCCTCGACTCCATCTTGCCGCCGTCTCTGCCGGTCTGTTGCCTCCGGAAAACCTGTAAGTTAACTCATAATTCTTGATTAGATATGTTAATTACGTTTAGGGATAGGTTTAATTTTAGGTAAATGGTGGTTAATATTATTTAATTTTGGTTTAGCCTTAATTATGTTTAACGACAATTTAGATTAAATTTAAGTGCAATTAATTTAGGTAATTACTGTTAGACTTAATTTATCGTGGTTAGATTAATTAATTGAATTTTGTTTGATTAATCGTGATTTGTTTAATTTAATCTTAATTATTTAATTAATAATTAGTATTTTAATTAATGATGATTAAATTTAATTAATTATAGTTATAGTAATTAATTATAGTTTTAATTAATCATAGTTAGTCTAATTAATCACGATTAGCGGAAATTAATAATGGATTAGCCGCTAAGTAGATTTGTATGCTTGTTTTATTTTTGATTTATGTATAATTCCGATTGTTTGAACTTGTGATGTTATGTTTTTTATTGCTCAATTATAGGCATTAATTATTATGTTTCAAAAGAAGGTTCTATGGACAAGAAAATGGTGATTTTTAAGGTGTCGAGGTTTGGACGTTGAATTTTACATATTAAACGGGGCAATGGGGTTTTAAAATGAAAATGTGTAAAATTTAGCGGGTTGATTTTTAGTACTTGATCACATGCAAATATTTTACGGAAATTTGAAGTGTGAAAATTTACAAAAGTTGGTTATTTGAACGCGAACTCTTTTGTACTGAGCTAATTAAGGGCAAATAAAATTGGCTTGACTGTTGACGTACTTGAATGGTCAATTAATCGAACCCGTCATCCAATGGAAGTTTGAGGGCGATGACCAATTTTTATCAGATACCCGGTGAGAGTCCAGATGCTGAGTTGCGATTGAGGCCGAACTGATACTCTTTTATGGAATGCCGTCTAGGCGGGGTTCTAGACGATAGCGTGCCCAATGGGACAGGACGATACATGGTTATGCCGAAAGACCATTGACTTCTGTATTGATTGTGGCCCGATGGGTCGTAATAATTGGAACATATATATTGATAATTTGCCTGATTGTTCTAGAATGTGTTCTGATTATGGTCCATGCATGTTGCATTGATATTGTCATATGCGATGTACTATGTGTAGGGCTGTGTCATGTGTATTTAGATTGCCTTTGAGATGAATTCGCATCCTAGTCAAGACTTAGGCTATTAATTCGCTAAAATTTATATCTCATCCCATTGTTGTTAAATATTTTCAGATCCGTAATATGGAAAATCGTTGCGTGCGGTTTAGGTCCCGATGGACCAAGACGCAGGCGTGCTTGGCGTCACTTTTGATTGGTCACATCGTTAGTGAAATTTAGGTTAACCCTAATTCTACAAGTTTTTGAGATGGTTGATAGGAAGTGGCTATAAAAAGTCTTGTAATTATTAAACTTCCTAGGGTTAACAATTTATAAATGAATAAGCTATTTTTGGGAATGTTTGTTGTGGTTTTTTTTTTTTTTTATAATTATCCTTGCTATTTGTACTTTGACTGGATGTTGTTTATATTAAATTGTTTCCACATATGTTTGATCGAAAGATAAAAGGGACGGGTCGGCGATGCATCCTAGGACGTCCCAATTTAACCGATCGTCGTGAAATGTCTGCGTGCTCAGGATTCGACCATGACGACACTCATAATTAACGTCCTTCGGCTTGGTTTTGTGAACATAGAAATACAGTTAAAGGTTCCTCTATAACCATACTAGAGCAATAGAAGATGTCAACATAAGCATAAGCAAACTTTCATTATCATGATTCTGTCAGATGGAACTCGATAGATTTAGCTCGCTCCAGCCGTTGAGCGAGTGTAGGAGTGACATTAATTAGTTTCTCAGATAGTGAAGTGCGCATACTTAATATCAATGAATACGGTCAGGCAATTAAAAGTTAAATAAATCTGCAAATACATAAAGGGAAATGAAAAGGAGAATAACTAAGGAGAAGGGATTGTGTACCTTAAACTTGAATGTGGTAGATTGATACATGCCAACTGAAAGAAGACAAATCAGTACTCAGAGCACTCCGGGCGCAAGTAAAGTGTGAAATGAAATTAAGCTATTAGATGAATGTGTTATTTATTGCTTAATAAAAAGATTCAAACTTAGGATTACTAACTCTGATATTGTATGAGATTTTGTGGGACAGCTACTAGATGAAAGTATGGTTTATTATTTAAATGTTGTAATAGATACATAACTAGAAGTCATTGCAATGTTGGATGTAAATTAACGTGTGCTTGTTGATGAAGGATGTTCAAGCAATTTTACTCTCTCTCTCTCTAGCCAAGAAAATTCTTCTACATGTTGCTGTCATTCCATGCCTTCACAGCCATCCATTCAGCTGACTTGTCAAAATAGACGCTGTGGTCTCTCCTTTGCTGTCTTCCGTGACTCCGAGACCGTCCCCTCCGCTGTCGTGTTACACAATTCACGGTAGAGATCAAAGTCCAAAGATTGTTCGGTTAAAACGAATTGCGTTCAACCTGGTCTGTCATAAGAAGATTCAGAGAGTTCTCCAAGTGGTCAAAGGTCAAATTTGAAGAGTTAACTTCACGTCGAGCATCAATTTCGTTTGCCTCATTAATTATACGAATCTCGCGTGAGGCCCGGTTGACTAAGTCCGAATGGATTTAATCTACGTAATCTATAGACTATCCGGTCTTTATTTTTCTATGATTCCCTTATCATCACTTGTTCAAATGAGGAGATTAAAGCTCGCATTTTCTAAATCAGGATTGCCATGTACTTTTTATCATATAGGGGACAAGCGAGGATGGATCGAGTCATCCTTTGTAACTAAGTTACGTGACCAAATCATCTTAAGACTACCCAAATAGATCACCATATAACAATCGGTCATGTTAAATCGAGGCACCCAAAGTATTTCTCTAAAAGATTAAGCTGTCAAGGAACAAAGAGCCCGGCTACTCTAACACCATGGTCATTCTCTAGATAATTATTCGGAAAAATGAAACATCAATGTTTTTTACTATCTTTGAACATGAGACAATGAATAGGACATGATAAAACAAGTTAGCATAAAAAAATGTGAGGAATTGTGATAATTGTTTTTCTTCATAAAACATCGATTATGATGTTAGATATAATTATACAAATAAAAAGAAAAATAAAAAAATTTACTCCATAACATAAATAATAATGTATATAATTTACGTTATAATAACATATTTAAGCGATATGGAATTATACTAACACCTTTGCTTGTAATTAAGTCCCTCTCTCACAAATGCTTGACTCGGCTCGACTATTGTGACATTGACACATTTCCTATTTTGTGTGAGCCAATTGAAGTGTCAAGATCTGAATTATGAAATAATGCTCTAATATTATGTTAGAATCTCTAACCCTAAAACTTAAATTTGGCGAAGGTGATTCATGTTAATACGGCACATTATGATCAAGCATTTAATTAATGTGGAATTCTTCCAACAGCGACGATATAAACATGAGAAGCAATTAAAAGGTCTAAATCTCAATGTTGATATCAACTTGCACAAAGGAACATCATCATAGTGGCCACTTGTTTATTGGTGACCATCATTTCGGGTGGTCGTCTATCAACAAGGCAACCACCATTGTGATGCCTACCTATCAAAGATGGCCACCACAAGAGTGATCTCATCTATTGTCCAGGTGACCAATCATGCCTTGAGGATTGTTTCCTGCGTTGATAAAGACAACATTTTCAAAATTCATGCTTAAAAATAGAGATGATTGAAACCCGAATGTCTATATATCTTCTCTTTTTGCAATTTGATCCCTCAATTTTTTCATTCAATTAAGTATCTCGACCTCTCTTTTATTGCAATCTTACAAACTTCTCGCCTTAGGAGAGAAAGCAAATTTTAATAGTGCATCACTAAATCAACAAATGATTTATTCTTAAACATATGACCCTAGTTAATGGAATTATTTATCACATAGATTGAGTTACCATCATCGTTGATTTTTCTTTATTGGCTTAAGTCTCATTGATATATAGTTAGAGAGGATTGGTCAAATTCACTATTATCAACAGACATAAGGTGCATTTGGGGAGATCCACCGAACGGTTTCGCAAAAGATGGCCTACAAGCAGAGAAATCGTTTGCCCTAGGTTACGAATTTATGCCCAGTTTTTCTCCTCTGGTTTCCGGTTGTTCTTTTGTTCGTTTGGGGAGCTGCAATGGGTGTTTTCGGCTGATTTTCGGAGGGAAGCTTCAGCTCAGTCCCCTCTACGTTTCCACTTAACAGTTTCGCAAAAGATGCCCTCCATGCAGAGAAATCGACTGGCCTAGGTTACGAATTTCTGCCCGGTTTCTCTCCTCGTTTCCGACTGTTCTTCTGTTCGTTTGGGGAGATCCAATGGGTGTTTTCGGTTGAGTTTCTGGCAGCTCCGACTGTGACACCCCTGTTCCGCCGGTTGTCCCTGCTATCTGGGTGCTGCCCTGTTCCTGCCGGTCCGCCCTCGCCGCAGCTTCCCTTGCCGAACCAGTGACCCACCATCACGTTGCTGCTCCATTTGGGAATCTTGGGCGCCATCGACTGCTCTTCAAACCCTCTAAGTGCTGCTTGGTACGTGCTCTCCATTGGGTTTAATTTGGTTGCGATGGGTTAGGGGTTTTTTTTTTTTTTTTTTGGGTTCGCGGTTCTGCTGTTTCGAGTCTGCTGAGTTGATGGAGTCCGGACCCTTCCGGGCCCGTTTTGATGATGAAGGGCCGAGTAATCGAAGCCCTTCCCCTCCTGTTCATCCTGTTCATGGACAACCCTCGTTGGCTGCTCCTTCTTTGAGCAAACAGAGGCCGAATCCTTCGTCCCCATCTGCTGCGATTGAGAACAATGACTCGCGACCTCCTCTTGCTCCTGTTAAGGCGCGTGGAAAGAGTAGAGGTAGATCGACATCCAAGCGCCCTCAACGTAGGGGTGAGTCGGAAAACCCGGTAACTCGGTCTTAGGCTGCTGTTGCTAATGGAGTGCATAAAGGTTATGATCTTGAATATACTCCTCTGACCTTTGCAAACAATAAACCAGTTATACAGATGACAGAATCTGATCTTGAAGCTGCTGATCCCAAGCTCTTTGAGTGTCTTGTGGGGTATTTCATTGGAAGGCGATTGCCGTTTAAAGTTATTGAAGAGGCTCTTAAAAAAGCATGGGGTCCGAATCTGTTTGAAGTCATGTCTAATGGGCGGGGACTGTTTGTTTTGCGCATACCGGATAGGGAGTTCCGAAGGAAAATTCTTGAAGGAGGCCATATAACGGTTTGCAAGGATTACTCGTTGCGCAGCAATGGAAACCAGGTTTGGAACTCGGTAAAGACATCCATCGTTCAGTTCCGGTTTGGGTGAGACTTGAACTTACCTTTTCATTTTGGTCAGCTCAATCCATTGGAAAGGTGGCCAGTGCGTGGAAAAAACCACTCTATGTGGGATCGGCGGACAGAGCGATGACAATGCTAACGTTCGCCAGGGTTTGTGTTGAAATAACAGCCCATCAACCAACTTGTGAATCTATTGAGCTGCTCCTTGATGGTAAATCAGTGGAAGTGGAAGTTGAGTATGAATGGAAACCGCTTGCTTGCCCCGTGTGCGGTATCTTTGGTCACGAACTGTAAAGCAGCTGCTCCTACAAACTCACATTATTCCTTCCGCGAAGCTAATCGGTCTTCAATGCTAGTGTTGGAATCCTTCCCTGCTCAAGATAAGTCTCGTGCATCCTAACTCCCCACTTGTCTAGATGGTCCTGCTCTCTCTCGGAAATTGTCAAAAACAGGTTATGGTGGACTTACAAGTTCCACTTACTACCCCCAGTGCATGGATATGATCGATCCACGAGATTGATTCTCGCCTGGCCCAGGAGGCAACCGCACTTGTTCCTCCTAAGCCTTCAAAGATCTCTGCTGCTAAGGTTTCTACATCTGAGGATGGTGGTGAATTGGTGGCTATGTCCTCGCTCCGCTCGTTAGATCCAGTGGAAGCAAGTGAAGAGGAAAGGTAGGAAAAAGAGAAAGCATGCTGAGAAGGAAGCTCCCTCCTCTTCACTTCAGGGTGGAAGCTCGGATGAAATATGCAACTCTAGTACTCAAATGGAAGTAAATGATGAAGATGTTTTGTCTGTGGGTTCCCCTTCGCCAAAGGTTCCGGCTCCAGATGGTGTTAGAAGTATGCAAGAACAGCTCCTCTTGCTTCTTCCTGATCCACCACCCTCGGTAGCTTCAAAAGCGCCTGCCACAGGTCGCAGGGCTAAGAAGAGGTAATTCTACCCTCTATCATTTTTGATATGTTTTTTGGCTTTTGGAACATTAGAGGCATGGTCAACCCTCTTAGGCGAGCAGAGATCAGGAGATTCGCTGCTGTTAATAAACTCTGCCTGATTGGCCTTTTTGAGACTAAAGTTCCTGAGGAACATTTTGATTCTATCTCAGCTTCCTTAATTAGTGGTTGGAATTGGATTGCAAACTATGAGTATTCTTCTCGTGGTAGAATCTGGGTGGGTTGGAACCCGGATTTTGTTTCTTTTGTGCCTATCTCTATCAATGACCAGGCTGCATGGTAGTCGGAAACATAATATGTCTGGTGTGAGCTGCGTCATTCTGCTATTTATGGTGAACATACTTTTCTGCGTCGTAGACCTTTGTGGGAGGACCTCCTACTTGATGCAGGATTCGGCTTGGCTTGTTGCTGGTGATTTCAATGCCATTAAAGACCTATCCGATCGAGTTGGAGGTTCCAACGACTGGATCCCTTATTTTGATGATTTTTCCCAATGCTTAGCACAAAACGAAGCGATGGATCTCGATATGTTGGCCTCCGTTATACTTGGTCCACCTCGGTAGGAGACGCCAGGAAGATGAGGAAGATCGACCGTGTTCTGGTTAATAACAATTGGAACCTTCATTTCTCGTTCTCTGAGGCTTCGTTTTTGAACCTTGGTATCTCGGACCATACTCCTATGATCGTCAGAGTTCTTCAGCCGGTCCAAAGGAGGAAGCCGTTTAAGTATTTTGAATTTTGGGCTGACCACCTAGACTTTAACTCAATTGTTCGTTAGGCTTGGGACTCCTCCATCATAGGCGTTCCAATATACATTCTTGTTTCCAAGCTGAAAATTGTGAAAGCTCGACTTAAGTTACTTAACCAAGACGCCTTCTCGGATATCTGCGTGAGGGGCGGTCGGCAAGAGAGGCCCTTCGAAGCACTCGGGTTAGTCTTTAATCGGACCCTTACAACCTTTCTCTTGCTGAGTTGGAAAAATCTCAGTGTCGTGTTTTTATTGATCTGAGGAATCAAGAAGAATCCTTCTTCAGACAAAAGTCGAGAGTGAGATGGCTAAAAGAAGGTGACAAGAATACTAAGTTTTTCCACCATTCGGTGAAGATGAGGCAGCTTACTAATAGGATCATTTCCGTTAAGGATCAGTCGGGGGCTATTATCACTGATCATGTTCTTGTGCCGCAAGTTTTTGTCCGTTTTTTCTCGAATCTACTCTCTCATCATGAGGCTTTATCTAAACCTTCGCTTCAGGAGTTGAAGACGTTTGTTCGTCACCCACTTTCTGATGCTCAGGTGCGTTCCCTATGTGAGCCGGTTTCTCCATCTGAGATTAAGAATACTTTATTCTCCCTTGCCAAAGGCAAGGCCCAGTCCGATGGATTCTCGGTAGAGTTCTACAAGACTAATTGGGACTTAGTGGGGCCATTGGTGGTGGAAGCAATCCAGGATTTCTTCTCTTCTTAGGATTGCTCTAAAGGAGGTAAATACCCTATCCTCGCCTGGTTCCTAAAGTCCCTAACGCAAGTGCGTCAGCGATTTTAGGCCTATCGCATGTTGCAATACCATTTATAAAGTCATTACGAAAATCCTTGCTAATCGCATTGCTGCTATCTTAAATGATTTGATAAGCCCTTCACAAAATGCTTTTGTAAAGGGTAGGAGGATTAGAGATAATATCCTCATCACTCAAGAGTTGTTTGCTGGATTTCACTTAGAGCCTTATCTGCCCAAATGTGTTGTTAAAGTTGATTTCCATAAGGCCTATGACACGGTTGATTGTGATTTCTTGGAGCTTGCTCTCCGTGCCTTCGGTTTTCCTGAGTGGATTATTTTGCTAATTATGGTTTGCGTACATACGCCAAAATATTCCATCTCTATCAATGGTGATTTGCATGGTTTTTTCCTGCTTTGGAAGGGACTTAGGCAAGGTGATCCTATGTCACCTTACCTATTTACCTTAGTCATGGAAATTTTCTCTCGAATCTTGCTCTCTTTGTCTTGCTAGCAATGACTTCAAATATTTTTGGAGATGCAAATACGTGCAGCTGACTCACCTCTTTTCGTCGATGACGTATTCCTTTCTCACAAGGCGATTGGGCGTCGGTGACGTTGTTAAAAAATGGTTTGGACATTTTTCTCCTCTTGGAGCGGCCTCTACCCAAATAAAAACAAAAGTGAGATCTTCATCTCGGGGGGATTCATCTCTTCGTAATATGATGCTAAGGGCCTTCGGTTTCAGGAAGGAAACTGCCGGTTCGCTATTTGGGTGTTCCGATTATTACTACTAGATTGGGCAAAGCGGACTGTGTTGCATTGGCGATCGTATTCACGCGGGGTTCAATCTTGGGCGCAACGCTTTCGTCCTTTTTGGGAGGCTGCAACTTATAAGGTCGGTACTCCTTTCAATTCAAACATATTGGACTAGTGTCTTCAACCTTCCATCCTCGGTGATAGATAATATTGAGTGCATTTTCAGACAATTTTTATGGAAGGGCACGACCCTTGGCCGGGGTGGGGCCAAAGTTTCCTGGGACAATGTCTGTCTCCCAAAGGTTGAGGGCGGTCTAGGCATTCGAAAACTTAAAGATTGCAACAAAGCCTCCATGCTTAAATTTATTTGGATTCTTTTCACTAATAAAGAATCGTTGTGGTGTCGGTGGGTACACTCCTAACTTCTTAAAGAAAATAAACTTTTGGATTTCTTCCCCAGCCTCGTTGTTGTTCTTGGGCATGGAAAAAAATCCTTCAACGAGGAATTACTTTTCGCTTGTCCTTTGTGTGGAAGATTGGAAATGGCCTATCGGTGTCTCGTGGCATGATCACTGGCTTTCTTGTGGCCCGCTTGATGCCTTTATCCCTTGCTCATTCCGTGAAGACTTATGTCTTCCTGACAATGCTGTTGTTGGGGATCCATTTTACCTCTATGGGTTGTTTATTTAAATCCTTTTTGGAAAGATGGGGGATCTCTCCCGGTCCTCTCTTCGGCTCGTGACAGGTTTACTCCGGTGCCACGCTTCGGATCATTCTCTCGTAACTTCAGCATGGAATTCCATTAGAGTCAAGAAGGATCGTGTTGATTGGGCATCTTTTGTTTGGGACAATACTATAGCCCCGCGGTTCCAGTTTAATTTATGGCTTATAACCAAAAATCGCCTGCCGACCCAGATGCTGCTTCTTTCTCATGGAAGGATCGACTATAATGTTTGTGCCTTCTGCAATGATGTTCCAGATTCTGTCGAACATTTATTCTTCGGGTGTCGCACCTCGACTTCTCTGGCCTACTTTTGGGCCACCAGGTGTAACCTCCCGTGGCGGAATAGATGTTGGAAAGATATCCTCAGTTGGGCCTTAAAATTCTTATCTAGTAAGGATTTCTTCCATTGCATTGCGCGGTTCTCGTTTGGAGCTATGTGTCACCTTATTTGGAAAAGATGAATGCGATTATATTTCGAGGTGAATCCTTAGTGGTCTCGGCTCTAAAAACCACCTTATTAAGGTTGTGAGGGATAAAGCTATAACATTCAAAGATGTTCCTCCTACCCCGAGGAATAAGAGGCTTCAACGTGGTTGGGGGTTCGACCCTGCGGTGTTCTCTCGTCTGACTAGTGCTCCTTAGTTGCTGCTTTGCGCGAGTTGCTCCTATCTTTCTTGGCTCGCCGTTCTTAGCCGCTTCCTTGGGGGGCTGAGGGTTGGTCAACCTTGTTGTTTCTCTTTCTCGCTTGTTTGTTTTGTTCCTGTGCCCTTGTGGCTTTCTTGTTTGCCTATGTGGCCTCTTACATTGGCTCCCCCACACTTTGTCTCCTTCTGAGGAATGAGTGTAGGTTTTGGTGCCAATCTTTTTGTATATTGCCTTAGCTTTATTTATATATTTATTACCTTTACC